>JAVQJF010006865.1:0-47416 GCA_036023855.1 Gadopsis marmoratus
TTTTTTTTTTTTTTTTTTTTTTTTTTTTAAATTATATTTTTATTTGTGCCCAGAAAGACATCGGCCGAGTTTATTCGTGTTTTACGACATGAATCGGCCTGAAACCGTGGAGTGAAATGGATCATGCAGATTTCTGCACCTGATGGCAAAACCATGTCTGTTCTTTTAATTTTGCATTCTAAAGATGATGCACAAATGTTTGATCAAATTTTATTGTTTAATTGAATTTTAATCTTGCTTATGTTACTCTTTGTGTGTTAAACATTAGACCTGGAGGATTCAAATGTTCGGTTTTTTTTAAGTTTGTGTGCGTTCAGATTCGCCCATGATTGTTTATTTTAACTGGTAATGTGTGTAGTTTAATATACCTTGCACACTGATTTGCAACAGTGGTATGATATAGGTTTGCCCTGAGATTGTGGTTATCATAAGATTGTCTGATTTTGTTTCCAGGTCTAATAGTAACTTGTGCCATCTTTTCCACTTTATGCCAGCAAACATGTTCATATTGTTCACCCCTGTTTGAGATTAAATGACAGGTGTGTTCTGTTTTGAACCCACTCCCTGCAAAGAAGTTTCTTTTTCTTACTTTGCTGCTGTGGATTATCAGGCAGCGTACAGTATACCTAGCTTCTAACTCCACATGGGACACAATTGCAAGGGTCACAGGAGATTTCTACACTGATACGCACTCAGTTGCCAGTTTATTAGGAACACATGGCTAAAATGAATGGAGTCGCCAGTCCGGCAATAAATCAAACTCAATTCAGCTGCATCAATGATAATTTTGAAAGATTCGTTCATCATGCGGTTGAGCTGTATTACATTATACAGAAAGGTGTTTCTGTAATTTATCCTGCCGTCATTGATTTTAAATGGGGTGGACAAAGTAAGCGAAACACCTGGCACCACAAACTACAGCCTACAAGGTAACCATACAGTTGAATTGTGTTTTTGTTTTCACTGAAATTCTAGCCTTCATGAATGAAGGATTTATTGAAGGACTGTGGTCTTAGATTTAGACCACCCCATCACGAAGGGAGTTTCCTTTTTTCTTGCTAAAAGAAAAAAGGAAACATTTTATACATCACTATATACAAAACATTATGTAGTTACATGTAAAGATAGCAAATATTTTTATTTAATTTTTAGCCTGCAAACTTTGACCTCAATCCCCCCTCATCAAAATGGCTGCCGGTCTGGGCCATTTCATTCCTTCAACGGTTGTTTATGGTTGCCAAGCAACTTCAAAACGCCATGGGAAGAGGAGCAGAAAGACAGGTACCTGAGAAGGACACTCGCCACCGTGAATGGAAACATTTCCGCCTTCACTCAATGTGATTTTTCAAAACCTGCTGTATGATGTTCTCTGGCCGTCAGCTTTTCTCAGCGGACTTTAACCGGGATGTGAACTGTAAGTCGGCCTTCAGTCGGCATCTAATTATCTAAGTTAAGTTAGGTAGGTTAGCTGAGGAGGATCCTGCTGCAACTCGGCTCGTGTATTTCTAAAGCATAATTGAACAGTGTTCCTTGCTTCTATGCGTTATCTGCTGCATGTTACGCGCATAGTGAATGTTGAGACATGGGGTCGGAGTCAGTGAAGGTGGTGGTCAGGTGCAGGCCCCTGAATGACAGGGAGAAGGCTCTCTGCTCGAAGATGGTGCTGTCCATGGACCTGCAGTGCTGCCAGTGCTTCATAGAGAAGCCCGGGGCAGCGGATGAGCCACCCAAACAGTTCACCTTTGATGGGACCTACTTCATTGATCAAACCACTGAGCAGATGTACAACGAGATCGCCTATCCTTTGGTTGAGGTAAGCTCCTGGAAGCTGGTTTGATTCTGTATTTGGTTTTCAGTGCCAGTACACAGCAACAGGTTAGAGATCCAGGCATTACAAAAGTAGCATGCTGGTCACTGGACACCCCCAACAACACTAGGCTATATCTTATTGCTAATGACTGCAGACCTCATTATTTACTTAACAGTCTGCTGTCAGTCACTTACAAAGGTCCGCAGGATGTTGATCCTTTTTAAAGAAGCTGCATGCAAAAGGTCCCTCAAGCCACATTATTCTTTTTTTTTTTTAATATACTTTTTTTATCTTTACACAGGGTGTCACTGAGGGATACAATGGCACAATTTTTGCCTATGGACAAACTGGAAGTGGAAAGTCTTTCACCATGCAGGGAGTGTCTGAGCCTGCCCAGAGGGGGATCATTCCACGAGCCTTTGAACACATCTTTGAGAGTATTCAGGTAGGTGGTGCAACTGTTGTTAGTTAATTGCGCAACATATCCATCTTATGAATAAATAGATGTCATGCAAAAATCTTCCACATTCCAGTGTGTAGCTTTTTTTTTTTTTTTTCTGTTGCGGCAATATGCCTACATGCTTCAGTCTGTTGGTTCTAGTCTGAGAATAATTTTCTGCCTGTGTTTTTGTGTGCAAGCTAGTGTGCAGAAAATACAAAATTCCTGGTGAGGGCCTCCTACTTGGAGATTTACAATGAGGACATCAGAGACCTTTTGGGAAATGACACCAAACAGAGATTGGAAGTAAGTGTGTTGTGTTTCAATAAACAAATCAGGCTACAGTGTAACATTAGAAGCCAAATTTATTATTGTTCTTTGCTAAGTAAAGTCATTATGAAACTATTCTGACAGTGAACAGGGTGCTTATGTTTTGTACACAACACTGTACAAGTTGCCACGGTGACTTAAAAGCACAGTCGTTACCGGATTCCATGAAGGTCACGGTGTTTGAACAAGGTGACAGACTTGAATTGTGTGTTTTTGTGTACTTGGTGAGTAGCTGAAAGAGCATCCAGAGCGTGGGGTGTATGTGCGGGAACTCTCCATGCACACTGTGCACAGTGTGGGGGAGTGCGAGAGAATCATACAGCAAGGGTGGAGGAACCGGGCAGTGGGCTACACACTGATGAACAAAGACTCCTCCCGCTCGCACTCCATGTTCACCATCCACCTGGAGATCTGCAACACAGGTGCACGCACACACACACCCACACACACCCACACACACCCACACACACACACACACACAATGATGCAGTGCCTGTAACACATTGAGACATAGATGTAATCTGTTTAAAGTTTAAGCAACTAAATTCCACCTTCCGATATCAAGCTGTTATGCTTAGTGTTTTTTTTTTTTCTGCATCCACTTTCCACTGAACTTATATTTCCTTGAATATCCTCTTCAGAAAGATTCTAAATGTGTTGCTTTAAAAAAAAAAAAGAAAGTGGATGATGAAATTCAAAAATGTTTTTCCTGATTTTGTTTTTCTTTTTTTCTTCCCTGCATGATTTTAAATGTTGGTGCAAAAAGGCTAATCAGTTACACACAGAACAAGAAGAAAAACCCACAGCTAAACAATATAATAGCCAGGTCTCTTTATTTATAGAGCACATTCAACAACAACAAATGATGAGTGCTTTCCAGAAAACACAAAATAACTGTGAAATGAAATAAATAAAAGCATGCAAATGAATTGTGGGAACTAATGAATAATACAAAGTGTGAAGAGAGATAATAGACAAAGGAATGCAAGGTACGTTGCAAACTGCTATTTTGTTTAACAGTTGTAGTATTTCAGGGTGGATGTTTTTTTTTGCTTAATGAATCACGCAGACACAAACTTTAAAGTTGTATTTTCTCCACATTCCCTTTGTCACTCCACATTCTCAGATGTAGCTGGCCAGGACCATCTCAGAGCAGGCAAACTCAACCTTGTTGACCTGGCGGGAAGTGAGCGTCAGTCTAAAACCGGTGCTACTGGTGAGCGACTCCGCGAGGCCACCAAGATCAACCTCTCCCTCTCGGCCCTGGGTAACGTCATCTCTGCCCTGGTGGACGGACGCTCCAAGTACATCCCCTACCGGGACTCCAAGCTGACCAGACTGCTGCAGGACTCTCTGGGAGGAAACACGCGCACCTTGATGATCGCCTGTCTGTCCCCCGCAGACAACAACTACGAGGAAAGCTTGAGCACGCTGCGCTATGCCAACCGGGCCAAGAGCATCCAGAACAGGCCTCGTATCAATGAGGACCCCAAGGACGCTCTGCTACGAGAGTATCAGGAGGAGATCAAGAATTTGCGGGCTCTCATCTCAGGCCAGCTGGGCACTGCTAACCTTTCGGGTAAGTGATTTATGTTATGACTAGCTTTTTGGTACATCTTTTTATTTGAGTATTGCCAAAAGATCATTTTTATTTGCTTCTTTTGTTGAATGCCTTTTTTTTTTCTTTTTTATCAACTCCTGCTTTTTGTCCTTTTTGTTTATCATGCAGCTCTGCTGGCTGGTCAGGTGTCTGAGGCACCCCCTCCCGTTCCTTCAAGGCCACAGTCCAGCACCACAGAGGCAGAGAAGGAGAACATTAAAGAGGCAACTACAGGCCGTTCCCACACCAATATAAAACTTCACATCTCTATGTGCATTGTATAACAACCACATGATTTGTGGGTCTGTATTCTGCTCTCTCCGCAGGAGTACGAAGAGAGGCTGGCCAAGTTGCAGGCTGAGTACAATGCAGAGCAGGAATTCAAGACAAAGCTGCAGGAGGACATTGCTGCCCTGCGTTTCTCCTATGAATCCAAGCTGTCTAATCTGGAGAAGGCCCGAGCCAGCAGGGGGAGCTCTGTCCCAAAGAACGGTAACAGAAAATCAACTGTCCACAACAAAGAGCCATGTACTAGTTCATAAGCTGGATGTGGTGCTCATCATTGTGTCAAAAAGCACTCCTGACAGGCTTAAACACTGAACATTAGCAAAGTTGTTTATGCGTTGTTTATCAAGAGTTCTTGTTATTTTGTCCACCCCCTGTGTACTGACTGACTGTATATACTGCTTTGGATTGTCATCCTTCCTAGCATCAGTGAGCTCTAGCTGTATGATACAAGTCGCTGAGGGAGAGCTCTGTCACAACACTGATCCAGTGGATCTAGTGTGCCACAGTACAACTGGAGACACTTCCCTGACCGAGGTTGTGTTCACTAGCACCTTCTATCATTACCACCAATCATTCAAAACATGTTATAGTTCCAAAATTAGTTTTCCACAACTTCGGAAAACAACAGCTTGAAATGATTGCTGGTATAAAATTACACCTATGCATTATTAGAAACTAACTGGGTGTTATTTCCTCACATTGGTGGGCCAGCCTGCCGTGCCTTGTGCAGCAGTCGGCGTCCAACAAGGTCCAGACAGAGACGGGCTCGTGGACTCGCCTGACATCACCGATGCAGGGCCTCTGGACCAGCAACACGTCCTGGAAAGGTTGGTGGGAACACATTTTACATACCCAACATCAGCACTGCATGCACTTTATGATATGTCTTTTTTCATCGTGTCCTGCCAACATTGTGCACAGAATGTGGAGACTGTCGTCATAAGTCTGACACGATCTTGTGAACACTAAGATTGAAGAACAATACATGATAGATATATTATGCTCACAGTAGAGTTAGACTGATATATTGGCAGATTATTAGCTTATTGCAGATATATTGGTATTTATGTCTATTAAGTAACAAGTAATTGCAATGGAGAAATGCCAAACAAGGTTTGCGGTAATTTAGAAACCGTGTCACCATTTAACTTTTTAACTTTAAGTCCACCAGTTTAAAACATCCCGCTTCGTATGATTTCACTATGCATGTATCAAGATTGCTCGTTTATGTTATGTGATTTTGTTAAAGATTACTATTACTGCACATCATTATCAGATTTATTAAAATCACAAATATTAATCACTTTCGGCTTCAAAAACCCAGTTTCAGTCGTGCAATAGCTTTGCCCCTTAGAAACAATAATCTGATTACGATTTGGAGCAGGTTGCTGCATAAAATTTTCTTTTCTCTCTCTACCCAACCGGTCGAGGCAGATGACGCCCACCCAGAGCCTGGTTCTGCCTGAGGTTTCTGCCTGTTAAAAGGCAGTGTTTCCTTGCCACTGTCGCCTAGCGCTGCTCATGATGGAATTGTTGGGTCTGTACATATAGAGTTGGTTTAGACTTGCTCTATGTTAACAAGTGCTATGAGATAACTCTGTTATGATATAGCGCTACATAAATAAAATTGAATTGAATAAAAATGTATATTAATGAAAAACTTTAATTTATTGAAACTACGACTACTTCTTGAAAGTATAAACTAATTGTGTTAAGATATAGAATTCATACTAAATATTGTCTGTAGGTTATGAGAACATAAATATGCTAACAAATAAATATTTGCATATTAATGCATTATTTATATTGACCCAATTTTTAATGATTTCCTAATTAGTATAGTGAAATATAATCATGACCATTTTGATGGACCATTAGGCAGCTCAATGCCTCACTTCTTCTCCATGCGACTTTCCTATTCGTCCATCTCTCCCCAGACTGCAGCAGCTGGAACAGGAGGTGGTGGGAGGAGAGCAGGCCCGGAATGAAGAGCTACAGCAGAGACACCAGCAGAGGAAGAACCTCGCCGACCAGAGAAAAGTCCACCTTATCCACGCTCTGTCAGAGAACAGTGAGGAGAGTGAAAATGTGCTGTTGAATGTCTACAACTCCATCCAGGAAGAGGTCCATGCTAAAAGCCAAATGCTGGTCAAGGTCCAGGGCAAGGTGGGTCCCAGCAGCTGTTTTTGCTGCACTGAAAATATTAAAAAGTATGTTGCCTTTCATTTTCATAGGAAAAATGTCTGTTACTCAACATGGTCGAGACAATGACTGGAAGTATACTGAAAATTTTATAACTATTATTTGGCTTAAAAGTTTTTTTGGAGGTAAAACTAATTGTTTTGCACATCAAAGCCTCAATATTATGCATGTTCAACAACTAGGTTCAGGGACGGTACAAAATACCACATGACTTAGTGTTTACTTGGCACTAAAAATCTTGCAAGCTTTGCACTAAATGTTGCTGGATAATGTGAAATCAAAACTGCAGTCTGTGAGCTTTCAGTGCTGACTCGTATGCTTTGCCATTTAACGGTGAAAACCCACGTCCACCTGTTGTGACAGCTGAAAGGAGCCAAACTGGAGATCCGTGACCTGCAGGCGGAGTTTGAGGTGGAGAGGGACGACTACCTGGCAACAATCCGGAGGTTGGAGAGGGAGGGTCAGTTACTGCACAGCTTGCTGGAGCGTATGGTGCCCCTGGTGCGCCGTGACTGCAACTACAGCAACCTGGACCGCTTGAAGAAAGAAGCTGTCTGGGACGAGGACAGCACCACCTGGAGGTTGCCGGATGTGATAGTGCAGAAAACGACACTGCCTTCAGGTGCAATGTGTGGAGAGGGCATGTAGGAACTAGACGAAGTAAGCCAATATGTGAATTGCGAATTCTATCCCTCAAATATCTTGCTTTCTTTTTCTCTCCTAGCTATGGCTCCAAAACCTTCAGCTCGTAGAGGTTCAGCTGCTGATACTGGAGAGCCATTCATGGTGTGTCTATGTTCCATGAATCTCACACATACTGATACAATGGAACAGAGCCCTTACCCCTGTGGGTTTGTTAGCAGGTGGAAGAGGACCGCTACAAGGAAATGCTGGACCGTAGCGACAGTGAGAACATCGCCAGCAGCTACTTCAAGTCAAAGAGGGCGAGCAAACTGTTGGGACGTGACGCTACCAAGGGACACGGTAAGGACCAGGACTGACCCAACAATCCAGGATAAATTGTGTGCCTGAAGTGCGGTTGCACAAGGCACACTATGCTATTCGCCCAGGACCCACAATTTTGCTGAGTTTCAACTCCCGCACCGCTAGAGGTGCGCAAAGTACATCAAAAATTCAGGCCCAATCAGGAATGGTGTGCTATGACTTTTCTCAGAGATCGGTACAGCCGTTTCCGAGCAAAACGCGCAACATTTCGAAATTTTGAGTGTTATATAGCCTCCGGCCAGGGGTGGCAGTGTGGCTCAGAATTCTACAAGGAATTCTCTCAGATTTATGACTTTAATCTGGCCGGGCTAGAGTCCGTAGAGTTACAGGCTCCTCTGAAATCGTCTCAAATCTTTCTGCCACAACTGCTCACGCGTCCACAATTTTCACTCCACGTACATTATTAGCCCTCGAAACGTATAGTGTATTGGTGCTGAGATGAATGACCTGTTTATAAAATGATTGGGTTTGCTGCCCGTGAGGTGGCGTGGAATTTTGCAGTGAAACAGGAAGTGGTTTAGATCTGCACTGCGCGTTTGTCCGTGAGGCACCAAACTTCACATATTTCATGATCGCCCCCATGAAGCTGTCAGACGTCTTGTGTGCGAACGATTCCGGTTCACGTGTTCACGTGTTCACGCCAACAACATGAAGGCCTTGATGTGAAGAACAACTGTGAAGCACATCTCACATCTCTTTATCGCCACTCCGACAGCTTTATTTTTTTACCCTCCCAAACGACCTGAAACCTACAAACTGAAAGTCAAAGATAGTGGAACTTTTCTGTTGGTTTTTGTTTTCTTTACTCAGAAAGCGGCTGTTCGTTCCTTTTGTCTGCCTTCCTGTCGTCTTCCTGGATGATTCAAAGTCAGACAGGAATGAGGATTCTGTTTGCCAGGAAACAGAAATAAATAAATTTAAAGCTCACCACATGAAGTGATACGTTTTTGCCCCGTCAGTGTTTCCAACATGTGAAATAAGCTTTGGTAGTTTTCAGATGAGGTTATTTTTAGACTCCCTTGAAAGTGCTTGAAAGGATACCTTGAAAGAACTTGAAAGGATACCCTGAAAGTGCTTGAAAGGATATACATATAGAAATGTTACTCTTTAAAAAGCTGTACGAACCCTGTGAATATAACCACGTTTTAATTGCTGCATGTCACACACACACAGATATCTTGAAAGTGCTTGAAAGGATACCTTGAAAGTGCTTGAAAGGATATATAAGGAAATGTTACTCTTTATAAAGGTGTACGAAGCCTGTGAATATGACCACATCATAAAAAACATAGTATAGTATGTCGTAAAAAACTTCATAGTACATCATAAAAACATTGTAGTATAGTATGTTGTAAAAACTTCATAGTAGATCATTTAAAACATCATTGTATAGTATGTTGTAAAAACTTCATAGTATAGTATGTCGTAAAAAACTTCATAGTACATCATAAAAACATTGTAGTATAGTATATTGTAAAAACTTCATAGTACATCATTTAAAACATCATTGTATAGTATGTCGTAAAAAACTTCATAGTACATCATAAAAACATTGTAGTTTAGTAAAAAGTCATAATACATCATAAACAACATCATAGTATAGTATGTCGTAAAAAACTTCATAGTACATCATAAAAAACATAGTATAGTATGTCGGAAAAATCCATAGTACATCATAAAAACCGTCATAGGATACCTTGGGATACCTTGAAAGTGCTTGAAAGGATACCTTGGGATACCTTGAAAGTGCTAGAAAGCATACCTTGAAAGTGCTTGAAAGGATACCTTGGGATACCTTGAAAGGAAACCTTGGGATACCTTGAAAGTGCTTGAAAGGATACCTTGGGATACCTTGAAAGTGCTTGAAAGGATACCTTGGGATACCTTGAAAGTGCTTGAAAGGATACCTTGAAAGTGCTTGAAAGGATACCTTGAAAGTGCTTGAAAAGATACCTTGGAATACCTTGAAAGTGCTTGAAAGGATACCTTGGGATACCTTGAAAATGCTTGAAAAGATACCTTGGGATACCTTGAAAGTGCTTGAAAGGATACCTTGGGATACCTTGAAAGTGCTTGAAAAGATACCTTGGGATACCTTGAAAGTACTTGAAAGGATACCTTGGGATACCTTGAAAGTGCTTGAAAAGATACCTTGGGATACCTTGAAAGTGCTTGAAAGGATACCTTGAAAATGCTTGAAAAGACACCTTGGGATACCTTGAAAGTGCTTGAAAGGATACCTTGAAAATGCTTGAAAGGATACCTTGGGATACCTTGAAAGTACTTGAAAGGATACCTTGGGATACCTTGAAAGTGCTTGAAAAGATACCTTGGGATACCTTGAAAGTACTTGAAAGGATACCTTGGGATACCTTGAAAATGCTTGAAAAGATACCTTGAAAGTACTTGAAAGGATATATAAGGAAATGTTACTCTTTAAAAAGGTGTACGAACCCTGTGAATATGACCCCGTTTTAATTGCTGCACGTCACACACACACAGATAGTTTCCATTCTTTTGGCCAATTAAAGTTCATGTTCAAAGAAGCGACATAAACACAGAGCATTAATATTATTTAGAAATAAAAAAAAGTGGACAAAGAGACGTAATTCGAAATATCTTACTGAACAAACTGGTTCACAGAGTTTAAACAGTTTTCTCACTTCTTATTTAAAATACATGTAACACACTGTGGATGTGAACCAGTTTTTTTCCAGTCTTCACTGTTCAAAACAAAGCTGAGCGATCTGCCAATTAGCAATCAATTGTCTCCAGAATGCCAAATTAGTATCCCAAAAGCTGTTTGATTAACTGATTAATTATATCACAGTCAGAAATGTTCCAGTCCTGCACACAACGATGGTGAAATTCAAAATGGCCTCAAAGCAAAGAAACGCCACCAGCACTCATCCTGTCTCACCTGCAAAACAGTGAGTGTGGCGTGAACGCAGCGGCTGTGTTCCCTCGGGGAGAGCCACACACTTTCAGGTTCCCAAAATATGTCTTCTGTGTAATTCGGTACCGCCACCTCTGGCCGGAGTGTACTGAGATTAAAGGCACAATTCTGAGACACTTCTTCTTCATTAGTAGGATTTCTAACCATAATCTTGACTAATATCGGCAAGTCAGCAGGAAGCTATTGAAAACACATTGATTTTGTGCCAATTAAACATAACATACAGATACGTCACACGGGAAGTGGGAATAAACAGCGTCCCTTAGGTCGAAGGGTGTCATGTGACCAAGATAGTGACGTATGCGGAAGTAGCAGCACGGGCATGAGTTCCTAAAGAACGTGAGTACCTAAAGACTTAAAACAGCGTTTACATCAGTACTTACACTTACAATAGACTATTAATTCAACTGACAACGTATTAAATATGAGTGGAAAAAGCAGATGTGTTCAGTAGTAATCACTACGCACATTCAGAGGTTATATTCGGCCCGTTTTGGGCGTAAAGTAGTTTTATTATACGATATGATTTAATGTTGGTAGGAGGAACGTCCTCAGATCTGCGCCACAAATGGATTCTGTCATCTAAATATCTCACATTTGTTACATTTAATTCACATAATGCTAATTATAGAGAGTCATTATGGAGAAAGATTAACAGGATGCACAAACAAAAACGGTCATCAGGATCAGGAAATGTTTCATTCTGTACTTTTTCTTTATTTTTCATTAATTGCATCTGTTATATCATAAATATTAGTATTTTATTACACTGTTATTATTGATTGATTTTTTAATGTTCATTTGTGAAGGGACGAGCACGAAACAATTCCACATACCGGCATTTATAGCCTGAGCTAATTTACAGTGTCCATCCCTTGATGGGCCTTTAAATCTTCCAGAGTTTAACATCTCAGATCCATATAACACTGCAGCTCATCAATCATTGTTTATTTGCTTAATGACTGGATACTTTTCTCTGCGCAGACTGAAGAAATGTCTCTTTTACCGAGGATTTCTCTGAAGCCTGAGGTGACTGATTTTCTCAAGAGTGTCTTCGTAAACAAGGAGGTAGGAATTCATGTGTTTTCTTGGAAGCAAGCCAGCTCACCTCTGAAGAATCATAAATACACCTCATGAAAAGAAAAGTCTCTGTCAGTGGGAAAGATAACACGATCGCTCACCGCATAGCTAAGATTTTAGATATACTCATGTCTTTGAGTGCAAATTCCTCCAGAAAAACCCTCCTTAAGAAACTTGACACACTTGTCTAAATGCTCTTTCATTGCCAGCTTTTTATTCATTTATTTGTCCTAATAACAGACAACCGTAATAATACTGACTCTGATAAATGCCAGATTCAGCCCTAAAAAGTAATGTTTCTGTGCAATTGTAGAAAGTAAAGAGTAAAGATGTCCTCAATGGTAGCTGTGGCCCTGAGAAGTATTTATTAATTCTGTTTAATATGGTGATCTGATTGATGTTAGTTCATGTGGCCGTATTGTTATTTTCACTTAAATTTACTGTAAGATTGCTGTTTCGGGGGTATCTGCTAAATATCTTTCTTTAAATGACAACAATACTATTAACTGACTATTAAAATCGGTGAAGTTCCTGATGGTTTTCTTATTGTTTAATCTCATTTCTTTCAAAATTATTATTTTTTTTCCCTTTGTCATCCTTTTGTCACCTGTTGCGTTCAGGTGTTAGCTGCAGTCGGCCATCAGGAGGCAGAGTGTCGTTTCCAGAAGCTGCTCACATGCCTGTCTCACCCTCCTTCGTATACTTGTGTTCGGGCCAGCACTCATCTAGCTCCCCTGGAAGAGATCAGGCACAAGTTAGGAGAAGAGCTGAAAAAGGTGAGTCTTTGTCTTAATATGTTTTGAGGTTTTGCTGCGACGTGTCAGTCGAGTCCTTAACATCCAGTATGTTGTCGTCGAAGAAGCAGATGAGCAACTCATCCGCAGAGGAGGTCTCCATTCAGATTCTTCCTCACCCGCGAGTTCCAGATGTGCTGCTCCTTCCTGTCGATGGCCCGAGGTATGTGAGGAATGCTGGAACAACGTCAGACGAATCTGTATCTGCTCTGTGGAGTACACACATAGCCTTAAATTGCAGTATCAGTCCGACCGCTGGGCGAGTGTTTCCTGAAGCCAAACCCACATGGAATTTCATGGAAGGACACTTTTACATTTGCCAAATCCAGTTGTGCAAGCTTTTTCTTTTTTTTTTCGGTGTGCATTCAAAATACATTAACAGTAAAATGAAGATCTCCTGCGCTGTAATGTTCTGCAGGTGTTTGAGTCCAGTACATTGTGGTATTTTTGCATATCGCTTCCCCTCTTTGTTTTTTACATTTTGTTTTGAAAAAATATATACAGAAACAATCGAACAAAGGAAAAGCTTAAAAAGGTTGCAAATTATTGTCCCTGCATGCCAAGATATGCCTATTCTCCAGTACCTAAACTCTCTGTGCTCTGTAGCAGTCTGAGGATGTCTAACGAGATGGATTTTGAAGTGTGTGACTTCTCTTCCTCTTGTATTCTCAGACCTGTGAAGCAGCTCAGCTCAGAGGTGGTGGTTGGTGCTCAGTGTGCCAATGCTGTACTGAGAGGAGCTCACGTCTTCGCCCCTGGGATCGTTGCCAGCCCCAAGTGTAAGACTCAAAGACACATGTTGTTTTGAAGCTTAATTCTTTTTAAATCATAGCACTTTTACTTTGTTGATTGTGGTTATCTCACATGAAATCTTCCCCCCCGTGATGCGTGTCTCTGTTTTTAGACATGAAGGCTGGAGACATGGTGTCTGTCTTCTCTGACTTGGAGGGTAAATGCACCCGAGGAGCCACAAGCTTCCAGGGAAAGAGAGTGTTTGTGGGAAATGGAGTCGCTGAAATGGACCGCTCCAGGATCTTCTGCACTGAGGAACCAGCCAAGTGAGTAGATGTTTGTTTTGTTTTTTAAATAAATGTACTGTATGTCTCAAATGCAAATCATGCCAATATTCCAAATTCCTGGTGTTAGTAAGGATAATGTATTAAGTACACACACAAAAAAAAGAGGCTCAGGGTCAAACGATCATGGTGATTATGTGGTTTAAAACTCATAAAGGAAAACGTTTCACTCATCTGTTATTTTAGAGGAATAGGTGTTCGGATGGTGGAGCCACTTTACCAGAGTCCTTCCTTTGATGGTGTACTACCCAGCCTGGCATTCCTACAGGTACTTATTCTATTGAAATGTATAATAATATACATCCCTTACATCTATGTATGTCAGAATGATAGGTTTGGTAGCATATATATTGGGCCTGCAGAACAGAGGGATACACTCGTGTAGCTTTTGGACACTGTTCTGCCTCTTCACATTTGTTGATGTGGAAAACTGAAGCGCTTTCATGTTGTGCAGAACCTGCCCTCTGTAGTTGTGGGGCACGTGCTCGGGCCTCGTCCTGGAGAATGGATCTTGGATATGTGTGCTGCACCCGGAGGGAAGACCTGCCACATCGCTGCGCTCATGGGGGATCAGGTACAAGTTCTGCACAGTTAATAAACAGGCAGCTGCAGATGTTCTCATCTGCATACTGTATAACTGATGCTTTATGTGTCTCATCGATGAATTTCCGTCTGTCGCTCCTTCTCACACAGGGTAAGGTTGTGGCTCTGGATAGGATCCGAAATAAGATCGATCGAATTCGTCAAAATGCCCAAATGTTGCATTTGCGTTCCATCAAAGCTTATTGTTTTAATAGCACTCAAGCTGTGAGCAGTAACCTGGCACAGGAAGCTGAAGGTACAGACTGACATGTGTAGGTTTCTACTATTAATATTTATCAATGAACAACACTCAGTACTCAGTGTGTGTGTGTGTGTGTGTGTGTGTATATATATATAAACTGTTGTTTCTGAACTTATTCCAGGACCTCCCTTCCCTCCCGAAAGCTTCGACAGGGTTCTGCTGGATGCTCCCTGTAGCGGACTCGGACAGAGACCCAACATGGGCACAACCTGGAGCCTCAAGGAGATCTGCTCCTACCAGCCTCTGCAGCGCATGCTATTCCATGCTGTAGGTTTGACCACACACAGATCTTTGGCAACCGTTTGTTTACCACATTTTTTTATCTGTCACTTCACATTGATAGTAACTCATTTTGACCAGTAGATGGCAGCATCGGGCAACATCTTAAAGTGAAAATACACCTCAGACTGATAGTCTGAACTGAAAGTTCTTCCTCTGATCTTTTCCTTGCATGTCTTCTCAAAGCTGTGACTGATGGGAACATTACTCTAACATCATCAAGTTACTTTTTAAAACCAAATCTACTGATGCTGTTATACTGGTGAATTTCTCTGTAGGTTCATCACTACATTGTCACATTGTGTTAATTATAAAAATATCAATTATAGCCACTTTAATAAAATGTCTGTATTTCTGCTTTATGTGATTGCAGGCAGTGAGGTTGTTGAAGACAGGCGGGGTTCTCGTTTACAGCACCTGCACAGTGACTCTAGCAGAGAATGAGGAACAGGTAGCCTGGGCCCTCGACACCTTCCCTGGCCTCTCGCTTCAGCCTCAGGTAAAACATGCTTCAGCCACATGGGACAGACTCACAAATATGGAAAGCAACGCTAGGAAACCTCACCAAATCATGCTCTTGCTTCCATCTTTCTTAGGAGCCTCACATCGGCGCAGAAGGCATGCTGGGAGCCGGCCTGTCACCTGAGCAGCTGCGCCTCCTCCAGAGGTTCAGTCCTGAGCTGAGCTGGGACCAGACAGGAACGGCAGCTCCCCTCCCCTGCAGAGCTGACGGTGACACTATTGGCTTCTTCATTGCCAAGTTCCTGAAAGACTGACCGGAGGGCATGTTTTCTCTTACAGCACCATCAGCTCTCACACAAGACTGCAGGCGGGAACAATAGTGTTTATATTATGACACTCTGTGTGCTTTGACGGGGCAGTGTTGACAAAGACGCTCACTGTGCTGTTTACAGCATCTGCCTCTCAACAGCTGCTCTCTTAAACTGCAGGCCATATAGGGATGAGCTTTATAAACACAGAGGGCAGGAGAGAGGGGAGTGCATGGAAGGGAGAGGGAGGGAGGGAGGGAGGGAGGGAGGGAGGGCACGTGAGGATGGAGACTGAATGAGTATTGGCAAATGCAGCAGTGCTAGGGTCGCCATAACAACAGTGACGACACAGCTGCCATGGTGACAGCGGATTGGCTGGATCCCAGAGCTCAGATCAGGAAGTAGCATGCGGAAAGAGGTCATGAGAGGTATTAACAATTTAGTGTCTTTTAGTAGTGGTGGAGGCAACTGGGGTCTTCAATTACTGCTTCTGCTGCTTGTAAGAGAAACGATGTCGTGTGAAGTTCTGTCTGAATCAAAATAAATTAATTTCTTCATCATAAAGGTTCCTTTAAATAATGATTTTTCTCTCTTCGTGTCCATTATGTGATTACGCTGATGAAATGTTGGTCAAAATACAAATTGCCAAACTCGCCACTAATTTATTCAATGCAAATTTAATTATGGGCGTCCATTAAATCTGCACAGAACGTAGTTTATAGATCCGTGCCTACAGCGCACAAACATCTGGCCCGTTCTCCTGTCGTGCAGCTTTTTAAGGACCTTCACAGTGACCTCCGCTCAATCCCTCTTCCTGGTAAATACCATTAAACTCTTATCAGTCCATCCACACATCTGTCTGGAAACGCCAGCCGACTGCACTTCACCTCCCCTGTATCTGTGCATTTGACTGTATGTAGTGGCAGACTGCCGATTAAAATGGCTGCTCTGTTCACTGCAGCACTGGAGGTTTTTCTGATGAAGCATTAAAAATCTGAGATCAAATCCGCTGCACCTCTGCTTGTTTGTCTATTTTGGAGGCATCTGTGTGTGCGGAGAAGCTATTTTAGATGCACCCTCTCAGTATTGTCATTCATGTCGATGTTGTCATGACAACTAAGGAGGCAGGCCGGTGAGTCTACTTCAATTTTTCAGTGGAGTTTCAGACGACTATTAATAGCCACTGCTTTCCCATCTCTGTCTGGGTCTTCCGACAAAGCACACATCAAATTCTTCCCCCCTGCATCAGTCCTTTGTCTCCAACTTTATTCTTTATATTTATGCATTATGTACATACACATGTACACTGTTAGAAAATCTGTAATGCTACCAATGTAGCATAGAAATTGAGTAGTTTTTGTAATTACAATTGTCAAGCAAAAAAGAAAGTAAAGGGACAAGGTTTAGTGGATTTGTAAACAGAGGGGCTCAATTCAGATCTTCAATATCATGAATTAATACATGATATCTGTGAAAATAAGAGTTGATCCAACTTTTGCACGTCATTAAACATACGGGGCAGGTGTTGCCGGCTCTTACACCATCACTCTGTATTAAATATATCCTAGTCAGGGGAGTGAACAAATGGCAAAAGACAGAAAACATCTATATTTGCCTGGTAAACATTTTGAATGTTTGGTTGGTTTTGATTTTTTTTTGAGTGAGGAACATACTGAAGATCTCCTGAAATGAACATTTGTTATTCAACAAAATTCATTAGATAAGGGGTCAGACTTAATAAAAGATGAACATCTATGGAATTGTGGTAGTAGACCTACAGTAAGTTGACATCTCATATCAAATAGCTTTCGCTCAAAACCAACGTGAATCAGTAAAAGTGCAGAATAAAGGGTGTATCAATGTTATAAAATGTTTCTGGACCCATACAAAGAGAAAAGTACTGCATGTAAGAGAGGAAGTTGCTGTAGAAGTCATTTGTCTTGTAAGGCAAGACTAAGGTGCACCTCGAAGGAGGCATCAGACCAAATGTCTTAAAACCATGGATGGGAGGCTGGGGGGATTAAGCAATAAATGATGAACATAAAACTAAAGGAGTAGTCTGACATTTTGAGAAACACGCTTACTGCTTTCATGCCGGGAGTTACATGTGAAGATGATACCATTTGATGACACTGCAGCTAGCATTAGCAGCCAGTTAGCTTAAGTTAGCTAAAGTTAAGTCCCACCATACAACCACACCTTCTCTTTTTAAGACTTGTTTTTTTACAGGTTAAATAACTGAGATGTGTTCATTTGTGAGCTATAAATGTACTTTTAAAAAAATATACTTTTTTTACCTTCCAGTTCAGTCAAACTAGCTCTTTACAGTCTAAGCTAAGCTAACTGGCTGCTAGCTGTAGCTTCATATTTACCTTACAAATATGAGTGGTATTGATCTTCTCATCTAGACTGAGTTGCCAGTTTATTAGCTACACCTAGCTAAAACTAAAGCAGTCTAATACAACAGTAAATCTTCCCTCCATGAAGGTTACAATGTTCAGATTTTGTTTAGAGAGGTGTTGATTAATCTTTATGATTATTTTAGAGGCTGTAGTGTAGGTGTTTCTGTTATTTAGACCACTCTCATTGATATAAATGGGGTGGACAAAATAATAGAAACACTGGCCAGTAAACCTATCAACAGCACCACAAACTACAGCCTCCAAAATGTATAAATACAGTTCTCTAAACAACTCTTTCTTTCAACATAAACTGAATATTATAACCTTCATGAAGCTAGTATATCACAGGACTCTTGTATTAGACTGCTTTAGTTTTAGCTAGGTGTACCGAATAAACTGCAAAATGAGTGCAACTCTCAGCAAAATTTCCCAAATTGCCAAACAATTCTTTTAAACAAAAGAACTGCAAATGCATCATCAAACTAACTTGGTTAGTCAACCGTCGCAGTCAACACTAGCAGTAGTCTGAAGGGACAAATAATTCAAGTGGTAGCAAGCAAAAAAAATAAAAAAAAATGAAAATGCTAATCACAGAAAGCACAGCTCAGTACAGAAAAAAATTCTGCTTTGTGTCATGCTTTATCAAACACAGGTTTAAAATATGCATATTAAAGAATATTCATGCATATCCACACATAAACAACGTCTATGCATAGATACACACATACATATATTTATATTTGTATCTATGTAATCAAAATCCTGCCGTTGAAAAAGATGCAACAGCATTTACAAAGGAAGTGTACATAAATAGGATGCTGTGGTTTCAGGGTATAGCAGCACAATGGGAGAACAGAATGGTCTTTAAGAGGAGCTTCGGGAGGGATTTGGTCTATCACTGGTGGATGTAGGAGTCTCTGGCCCATTCCCCTGCATCTCCCCTCTTTTTGGGAGCCACCTCCCCCTCTCGGTCCCTGTCTCTGTCCCGGTCGTAGTAGTGATGGTGATGATCTCGTGCCGGCCGGTGGTGGTGAGAGCGCTGCTTGTTCCGCTCGTTATGGTCCTGTTCGCGCTCCTTTGAGCGGTGGTGTCCCGTGCTGTGGCCGGCCTCATCCACCGCCCCACCGCGGTGATGGTGGTGGTGGTGATGGTGGTTGTGCTCCCGGTGGGGCAGTGGCTCGTAACACTGTTGCTGCTGGGGGTGTCCCTCCCCTAGATCCTCGTCCTCCTCTTCCTCATCCTCCTCGTCCTCCTCCTCCTCCTCCTCCACCTCCTCGTCCTCCTCCTCCTCCTCCTGGTGGAGGAGCTGAGTGCGTGGCTCTATATAAGCCGAGTCCTTGCTGTCTCTGCTCTCACGGCTCTCTCGGCTCTCGGGGGTCTCCGAGTCCAAAGTCTCCTGCCGGGAGAGGCCCCGGGCTCGACTGCTGTGGTGGTGGTGGTGGTGATGGTGGTTGTGTTGCTCAGTCCTGGTGGAAGACGAACGGTGATGAATGTGCTGGGCTTTCCTGGAGGCCTCCGTCCTCAGAGGCCTCTCCTCCTCATTGCCCTCCCCCTCGGCCTCTGCGTCAGCATCAGCCTGGTCCTGGCTCTGGTGGTGGTGGTGGTGATGGCGGTGATGATGATCCTCTCTGGAGCCCTTTCTCTCCACTAATGCTTTATCTCCTTTCTGCTCTGCACCCTGAGGTCAGTAACACATCAACAATGTGTCAGTAACACACTTCTGTCAGACAGTAGGCTGACAGAAAGCGAGAGAGTGCACTTCAAACACACACAAACACAAACGCATGCAGATTAATATTAACTTCAGTGTTGTTCCTTCTGCTAAAATGTAAAATCATGACTTTTCACACGTGAACACACACACACAGCTTGAAAATTCATCAACCATCCACTGAAGGTTGATGGATCATGGAGGAGTTCAAGGTGTTTGTATTTTTAGTCCCCAGGATCAAGGCAGACTCCTTATGGATCTCTGGCACCTGAAATCTCTTGCATCTGAGGGCCTCTGCACACTCACCACACTAGCAATCACATGTCACGCTCACTCCTGCTCCTCATCAATATCAGGATTTTCCTCATTTTCAGTCTTACATTTCCCAATGTGGTGGCAGTGGGTGGAGAGAGGGTAGAGGTAAGGGATTATACAGCATTTACACACTCAGATATGTGACATTAGCTGAAAAGACCAATAGTTATGTGTTGTTTGTTACTGTTGAATATCACAAAAAAAACAAAAAAAAAAAGACATTGAAAAGTAATAAATATAAATTAACTACATTTGTAATCAAGGGTTTCAGGTAATCATGGTGTTGCCCCACTTCTTGTCTACCTCTGTATCTTATCTAAGGGTCAGTCCCAAAGCCTGCACTTGTGGATTTGAGCACTCCATTCATGTCTTAAAATTGCCAACCTACAATACACTTAATCCACACTTCTCCCAATTCTGTTTTGGACAGTATTCAGAGCAACGTGTGGGCAGGTGATGCCTTGCTAATACCATATGTGGGGGTATTGGGCTGGACCCTAAACCTAATTTACGGCAGGTTTTCTTCTTCTCTCCCTTCCTTGCCCTTTGTCACTTCCTGTCTTACCCCATTCATCTTCGCAGCTTTGCTACAGGTGTCCCCTCCCCTCTCAGTGGCCCTCAGTTTGCTCAGCACTTGTACCTGCACGCCGGAGACCGGGGCTGGGCTAGAGGGCAGTGGGTTCGGGGGGTTGCAGCTAGTGGGGTGAGTGCTCTTCCAGTAGGCCTCCAGGTAATCAGCCATATGCTCGCATGCATCCTCCAGTTGGTTCTCATCTAGGATGATGTCAAACATCTCCTGAGGAAGGAGGGAAGTGCGCAGACAGAGGTAAAGAAACTGGAAGGGAGACACGTCAAGGTCACATAATTTCACAATAAAAGATTCTTATCCTAGGACTCTTTTGAAACCTACAGACATCTAAAATTAAAATGCTTCATTAAGAAATCATACTGATCTTTATATATACAAAATATCAAAGTTATGTTGGACTCAACCGACTGAATTAAAAACTCGTTCTGAAAAAAATCTTTAACAGTCATTCCATAAAGATATGAACTGCTATTTGAATTAAATTAAGTCTGCACTGCCACAAGCCTGGGGTGCTGTGCTTCATTTTCTACAATAATAACTAAGCAGATTACAGAAGAGCCGAAATAGAACTGGCACGAATTATAAAGCTTTCAAAAGAAAATCTGACTTCAGATATGCATAAAACTAAAAGCTAGAGCCAAAACCATCTCTAAAAAGGACTCCAGGATATTTTAAACACTGGATTCAAGTCAGTGATAATCAGGGTCCACTGTGGAGACTTACAGGAGGGCACTGAGCCAGCTTGTCAGCAGCCACCATCTGGACATTGAGGTGTTTGGCCTGAGACTTGCCTCTGGACTTGATGAGCCTCTGCAGCACCTGAAGGCAAGTTAAGGACAGAAGGCAACAAGGTCACAGTTGTTTTTATTTGACAAAACTAAATGTTTGCTTCATGTGGACAATATTCAAGTCTATGAAAGTTAGTTTCATACTGCCCGAAGGCAATAGCTTCCGTTTAAGTTTGGCAATCAAAGCCCAGACACACAGTGGTTGAAAGAAACCAATAACATTTACTCAAGTACTGTACTGAAGTAGAATTATGAGGTTATTGTACTTTACTTAAGTATTTCCAATTGGTGTTACTTTATTCCTCTACTCCACAAGTTTAGCTGTGCATGATTTGGCAGCAGGCTGTAATAGAGAGGACAGGTGGTAGAAGAATTTTATTTTATCCCACTGCGAGCGTGATTCACATGGATGCCACTTTGATTTAAAGCTTACATCTCATGCCTCCTTAGCTATTCTTTTTTTGATTTTCTGTTACCCAAATGCCTGTGTTTTTTTATTGATCACTGAATCATGAGCCTTTTTTTTTAGTCCCGCTGAAGGTCAGAGTGATGAATCAGTCCCCTCACGCAGTTGCTCGCTTTCAAACGGGGACTTTCAAATACATACTGTGTTTAAAATCACAGCGAGGGAGCAGCTCAGTTACAGACTGACACAATGTCACTCTGTAACTGAGTAACAGACACTCATAAACCAGTTGACTCATACAAGAAGGAAGTAGAAGGAAGATCACCTCAGCTGTTTTCATTCGTCACTCTGTACGTATGCAAGACATTTGTTTCTCTCTTTTCCTTTAATCTGACATTGACCGGCTCCGTCACCGGATCAATTACGTTCACTCTACTCACCTTGGGAGAGGTGATCTTGACGTAGACGATGATGGGAGCAAGGGACGTCTTCCCCAGCTGTGAAGGGTGGTTGATCGTGTCGGCGTCCAGAACCACCAGCTGTAACGTCCGGGCCAGTTCAAAAATCCGCTCAATCTCACTCTGGACTTCAGCTGAAGAAGAAAGGGAGACTCAATGCAGAGGTTTTACTTTATATTCTAGCCTTTTTCTTATTAAATCTGAGAATAATTCAATATTCTTAATTATCAAAATTATGTTAAAGGAATAGTTCAACATTCTGGGAATTATGCTTAGTTACATGAGAAGATCAATACTACTCTCATGTCTGTACGATAAATATGAAGGTACTGCCAGCAGATGGTTAGCTTAGCTTAGCACAAAGACTGGAAACAGGGGGTAACAGATAGCCAGGCTCTGACAAAAAAAAAAAAAAAAAAAAAATCACAAAGCACCTGTTATATCTTTTTGGTTTAATCTATTCAAAAATCAAAGTGTAAAAACATTTGTGATTTTGTTACCTTTTATCAAAGCCAAGCTAGCCGTCTCCAGTCTTTGTGGTAAGCTAAGCTAACAGTCTCCTAGTGGTTCTCGCAGCAAGATAGCAAATGTCAAACAATTCCTTTGAGGCCTTTTTTTTTTTTTTTTAACACAGATTGCAGTTAAAAACCACTAAAACAAGTTAATAAAGTTTTTGTTTTGCATGTTTGAAGAATTTTGTCTGATGTAATGGATATCATTGGATATGGATATCATCAACAGTTTGATTATTTTACATGTGATAAAATCTTTTTAAAGATTATAGCTCCAAAAACGTATTAGACTGAGTTAGACTTAATACAGTCTAACAAGGCAGTTTCTTAACCTGACACTTCATTGGTTTTTGAACATCTTCCCAAAGGACCATACTGCTCAGGCTTCATTCTTTTTTTTTTTTTTTAACAATCTACAATAAAACTATATGATTAGACTGCAAACTGCCCACAAGTACAACCACTTGCAGGTTCTTTCTTTATCTAAACTGGAAATAAATTGTATTTTGTTGCTCTCATCTTTACTCCTTTGTATCTTTTGTTTTGAAAAGTGCTATATAAATAAATCTTTGTGTACTTACTTACTAGACGTGGTTTGAATAACTTGACTGCATTGAATCATTGGTTTTGTGCTTGGCTCCTTCCTTTCTGTTCTCAGAGAAACTTTAATATTAAAAAGACATCATGTCTTTAGGGACCTGCTTACAGACTAATAGCTCTGAGAGGAACAGCGAGACATGTTCTGTTACCTCTAACAAATACCGACTGTTACATCACACAACCCCCACTCCAACAGATGACGATGTGACTGTGAAAACAATCCTACAAATATCACAGCAGGGCACAGTTCCCGAATCTGAGAGGAATCATGGCCAAGCTTCATGACTTCCAGTCACGACAAAGTCTGAAGTAAACTGATAACATGAAAACATTCCAACCTAACAGCTCATTTAGACGTCGACTGACTCACAAATTCTCATTTTCCGGCTGAAATATGCCAGAGGGGCGAGATAATTTCACTTGTTTCCAAGGCAGAAATGTCCTGAAATATTTCATTGTATCTTGAATCCAGGAAGGCTACTCTAGGATCATACAAATGTCACTTTTAATCATGAAAATGTTAACTTCCATAAGAAAAAATGCATAAATCCTGCTCTTTTGACAGATCCTTTAAGGAAAGTGAGGTTTTCAGGCTTCATAGAACACAAAATGGCTTGTTAAGAGGGATATTTTATAAAGATTAAGTGGAAGTTAACTGACTCCAAGTGGCTTTGTCTCAGTCTCAGTCCTAATGTATCATGAAACAGAAAGTGGAGGTGGAGGAGCTGTTGCCTTAAAGCTACCATTGAGGGCTTTTTTTTTTCTGGGACAGCAGCACACCGTTCAAAAAGACTGAGGTCAAATCATACAGTTGCAATGTGGTGGCTCTGTGTAATCATAAAAAAATTAAATATAATACACTTTTTGCTTCCAGCACACGCTTTCCCTGGGACTTCCTACTCTGCTGCAGCCGCTGACTGATGCCTATGCTGATGCATAGCAAAGATTAGCCTTGTCACCTCAGTCTGACTCAGGAATCTGTTTCATCTAAACCCCAATCAACTCCAGACAAATCAGAGTGGCCCTGAACTTGTTATCATGCATTTATGCTCTATCTTTCATTCCTAACAAAAGAAAACTGGCCAAGGCCACTCCAGGCCGTCGGGAGTTATCATCACCATTGTCAAGAGTTTCTTTAATCGCCTCCTTCCTTTTCCACATAAGCTGGTCTCCTTGAAAACATTATGAATCAAAACACCAGATGTTCCCAGGCATTGCAGTAATTCTTCTAGCCCGAACATACCCAAGTTGGAGCGCGTATTGGAGCGTTCGATGATGGCGTGCTTGCTGGGATTGTTCAGGACTGAGCGTTTGGCCAGAGAGATGTCCGCAGTGACGCGAGTGATTGAGATTCTGAAACAAGGGACAAGAAAAATACTTGGTTCACCAGATATTATGGGCTTGATTTGATGTGAGATAGAAAGACAAACACTTATTCTTGCTTATATGTTACGACCAAAAATAAAGGAGAAACAAACACAGCTGCAAAAACCCAAAAGAGTCAAATGATAGAGAACAGAGCTTGAGTGTTAAAACATAAAGAATATAGGAGCAGATTTGTTAAAAATCATGTAAACACACGTGATAAAAGGGGATTCCTGTTCTTTTAACATGGATAACTGAGTTCATTGTTGATGATTTGACAAAGGCCTGGATTTTGCAGTTCTAAAAACTATCAGTGCGCCAAGTATTAAAACCAAACCTACAACCTGCATCGTGGCAGAGACCTCTGAGAGAGTCCTTCTCTGAACATGATTTTAAATTAGACACCAACTCAAGAAAAGTTTCCTAATGCTTATCAGACCAATGGAACTAGGCAGCAACATGGCATCATACCAGTTATGATGGAGATATGTCATTTCAACTCTAAAATGTATAAAATGTGCAGGTTGTTTATACTTGGACTGAAACACCTTGCTGAAAATTGCCCATTCAATAGATTTATGGTTATTAATACAAGACTTTGGCAGGGTTCCATTTCATAGGTTGAATGTGAGGTAAGATGTTGCAGTTAGCCGGAATAGGAAGAGAACAAACTGTATCCACTTACATTAAGGAAAACATCACTGATTGTGTTCACATTACTTATGGTCTAATGGCCCTCACTTGTAGTAGCTAATTGCATAACAAATATTGAAGTGTGGAGCACAATGTAGGACACAATAACTCCAGTAACAACACTAAAACACAATAAAATGAGACTGGTTGAGAATGAATAGGATCATTTTAGCTGCATGAGTTAACCCTCAAAAGGGAATTAACAGACTATCACTGCAGCTGCTGGTGGTCTGAGTGGATCTTAGTGTAACTTCATGGCCTCTCTGCTTCAGATGGGTGGATGGACTCAACATTGACTAAGGAGAATCCTTTTCTGCTCTGCTCTAGGGTCCATTATGGCCTATTAAGGACATGGAGAGGGCCTATTTAAAGCAGCAGCACACATCTCCAGGCCAAACAAACTTGTTACACACTCCCTTGGCTTACCTCGGGGGACAGATAAATACCAGCCTATAGAGTTGGAGAGAGATGAAGAATGAGGAAGGAAGCAGGGCGAGAGCTTTAATTTTAAAGAAAGGTTACAGGGAACTTACCTTCCCTCGAATCTGTGTTTCAAAAAGTCAAACAGTGCTTTTTGCATCATGTCTGTCACCTGCGGACAGGACATTTAGGATGTATTAGCAGTAAAAAAGGGACACACATTTTGCTGATAATCTCCCAGATGAACAACAAAGGCAGCATAGCATTTGAAATGTACCTCGTAGCCCTTCAGTGACGGTCCAACCAGAACCACGGGCCGCATGGAAGGCACAACGTCGTACGGAGCAATGTGTTCCGTCTTAAGAGAGGAGAAGAAGAAAAACAGTTGCACACATTCATGGAGACAAAGTAAACACTCACCATCACAAATCACTTGAGGGGTTTGGAACAACAATGAACTAGACAGTTTAAAAGCACAGGAACATTATAAACCATGAAATGGGACGTCGCAGCTGGCCCGACACAACACAAGCTAGCTGTGATTTATCATAAATTTGGCATCATCTGGTCATCGAGATATCAAAGCAGTTTACAGTAAACTATAATATTTTATAATGGATAACAATCTTAATTTAAATCCTCTCATTTCATGGTTCTGATGTCATTGAATAAAACGGGAAATTATGTAACAGGAAAGGTTAGTCAGACGGGGAGAAAAAAGCCACAGTAGATCGACAGAAGCTACAACAGAAAAACTGTCTCACTGCTGTTGGGGCAAAGTGGGAGCTCAGTTTGTGTAACAGCCTCAGTTTTAGATCAAATTTGCATACGGAATTTTGACAAGATGTTTGAAATTAGAGCTGAAACAATTAGTCGATTAAGCAATCAGTCGATCGACAGAATGAGGGATCACATTAGCCCTGGAATAGGCGCAGATACTGACCTTATTAAGAAGATCGGGTATCGGCCATTCAGTCATGACAGGCTACCGGCTTCGTTTTTATCGCCGCAGAAATCCCTCACACCTTACATAAAACTGAAGTGAATTAATGTAGAGGAGCACCAGTATCATATTCGTTGAGAAAACATTGGATCAGTGCGTCCCTTGACAGAATATTAATCTACACCAATTCTGCTAACCAGATAAGTAATTTTTTTAAATGAAAATGCCAGAAATTCATTTGTTCCACCTTCTGAAGTGTAAATATTTGCTGTTATTCTTTTGTCTTATGTCATAGTTAATTGAGTATCTTTGGGTATTGAAGTATTGGTGACCTAAAACAAGATGATGTTTGACACTAGACTGTTTTCACATTCGTCTGATGAAGAGGGAAAGTATCCCTGTGCTCATCTTAAATCTGAGTTTAACACAAACGAGCAGGATTTTGTGACATCACAACTAGTTTGGAAGCCAAACGTGGTTCAATATGCAACTTACTCAGATGTGAAGTGGAAACTTGAATCCTCCAGTGTACATGTTCTGAGAGGTAGTAGGAAATATCTTGTGTCCAGCAGTTAAACCTTTGAAACAATATTTATTTGAAATGTGTTGCCAAAGCAATTAAAAATGAAAGAGAAATGTTAAAGTCTAAATAACTGCTAATGAGAATTGGTACGGGTGAAAAATTTAAACAAGTGAACAGTATAATTCTTTTTACATCTTTGAAGGAGATTATGTTCCTCTGTCCACTTCATTACAGCTAGTGCCACATTCAGATACCCAGAGACATTTGTAAAATTGTGGACAGAGCGTCCTTTTAATTTTCTTTTCAAACGGTTTATACACTGCTTGTAATATTCTAGCAGGAAGAGCATTTCTGTCTGAGCCTGACTGCGAGGCGGTGAAGCTGATGCTGCTGAGGCGTCTGGCAGAGAGGATGTTTAAAGCATGTGTGGATGTGCCAGCACACTGGAAGAAAATATAAGTACTTTCTTTTATAAAATATAAACCAAGCAATTACAGTGCATGATCTAAGTTAAAGATCTGCTGGAGAGCAGATGGCTGGGAAGCAGAGAGGGTTAGCTACTTAAAAGGACTGTTGATCATCATATCCACCACACAGTATTTGTTTTTACTCATTTTCTCCCTGTATTTGTCCTAATGTTCAAGCTGCTCTCTCAGTCTGTGTTATCTTTATGATGAGTGTGTTAGTAGATTTCAGGTTGCAGTCTATCGTCCCTTCTTCTTCCTCTCTTCACTTGCAAACACCCTTTTCCCGTCTAACGTTTGCTGTCGTCATTGGGCCTCCCCTTGGGATGTTGTGGGAACTGATGCACACTACTGCTGACTAACAAAGGGTATAAATGGACAATGTGGTCCTGCACAAATACGTCTGGTAGCCTAAGTTCATCTCTGGATTGCTTTGCCAACGTCGGCTAAGTCATGGGAAACTTTAAGTGGCCGTATTGTGACGATACGATCATAATGTATGTGTTTTACAAAATTAAATTGTCCAAATCAAACTCACTGATGAATTGACTTAATTAATTTTGTTTAGATGTGCGAGGAGATTTCTGTTGTGATTTTGTATTCTTTTATTATATAGCAAAAATATAATCTATAACTTCCTGGAGTCTTGTTTTTTCTTTTCGGTTTTTGTACGGATTAAACATAACTAGTACTAGTGAGCTTTAGACGTGCAGGTATGTACTTCATTACCTTTAGACACACACAGGCTAGCTGCTTTCAGTCTTTATGCTAAGTTAAGCTAATATAGCCAAACTCCAGCTTCATATTAAATGGAAGATATGAGAGTGGTATCGATCTGACTTTTAGCAAGAAAGCTAATAGGCATATTTACAAAAATGTTGAAAAATTCCCTTAAAATTGGAAAGACTCAGATCTTGTCTATCTTATTAAAAGTCTGTTCACACTGAGCTCTCACGCAATCAGGATCACAGGTTCACTTACAAACACATGAACAATCACAAACACAACACAGAGGACTGCAGCAGCGGTGAGGAGGGTGAGAGGTCAGTAAAGAGCTGAATCTCTGCAGAAGAATCGTATAGAGGTTTTGCACAGTTCAGACCACAAAGGTCATCCACCAGACCCTGATGAGCTGGTGCACTGCACGCCACGACTTACCGACTTCTGCTTCTGCTTAGCTGTGGTGAGACGAAGAGGAGAAAGAGAGAGGTTTAGAACAGGCATGCATGCTAACAGACGGGTGCACGTCGTCGAGGGACAAGGACGGTGGCGTGGACAAACAGGAAGGGGCGCTGAGTGAGGCTGAGCAGCCATAGGCATTTAGTCTGAGCTGTGCGGACGGACAGAGAAGAAGAGAGGGTCGGGTAGTCCAGAGTTTACCTTCTTAAAGAAAGGCATTCGTTTCTCTTTTGCTAGGGGTGACATGACAGTGTTTGGACTGGCTTTAGGGGAGCGTAGGTTGACTGGAAGCTCATTGTCCTCGGGGTCTAAATCTGTAGCGTCTATGTCAATGGCTATGCACACAGACAGACAAGAGCACCGTCACACAGAGGTGAAGACAGGAGGTCACAGGTAACAAGGTACATTTCACATTGACAGTAGCACAGAATGTATGCTACTACACAGGGACACAAATTAAACATGTAAAAGTAAAATTATTGCCATTCAAAGATATAACTGACAGGAAAAGGTCAACTTTATTGCAGGTAGATATGAAAATATCTGCCATGACAAATCTAAGCAGCGCAACTTACCTTCAACTTGCATTCAGTGGTTAAACGTTGGTTTAAAAGAACAAAGAATCTTTAAAGTATAAAGTTGGGAGTTTTAATGTTGCCTATCAAGCTACTTACCAGACGAAGGAGGAGTAGATTTCCGTGAGTTAGGAACCACTTCACCTAAACTAGAGGACGAGTTAGCTCCCAATTTACTGAAAAGAGATAAAGTGTTTGACATGTGAGGTCAACATCAACAACTCTTAATGAGTCCACATTCATTTTAGACAATCCCCCGGCCTTTGGCGCAAGATGACGATTTTTACCTGGAGTGGAACTTGCCCTGTTTGGTTCTCTGCTCCTGGAGGATACGAGTGTTTTCAATCTTCACTGGACTGGGGATGAAGCCGATTTCACAGCCCTCCTTCACCAGGCGTCCTATCCACCAGTCATTGTTGAATTTCTACACAGAATAATTAAAGACGGTTATCTCGGGCATCCCCCTTCATCTCCTAGTCATCGTTCTTATTTCCCTCAGCATCACTGTCTTGAATATTATCATCTAACTGTGAAGATAATCACTCACCTCTTTGACGTGAAGGAAGTCTTTAGCCTCAAAGGAGATTGCCATACCTGGCACGGGGACATCGTCATCGTGACTTGGGCTGTAGTTGACATTTGTGCGAACAGCAAATGCAACTGGTTTGGTCTGGAACAAAGGAGGGAGATAAATTAAAATGTCAGATCGTGCAAAAGATAGGACTGTCAAATAGAAATTCTCTACCAATTGAAGAAAAAAAAAAAACAGATTCATAACCTCGGGAATACTCAGAGAGTGGAGACCAATTCCTTAAAATGTTTAAATTTAGATATTTTTGTGCGCTGCTTCAAGCTGTGATTCTTGTCTTTGTGCGACGTGTAAAAATAACCCTGGTGAAGGATACAAATCGGCTCTGACTCATCCAGACTTAGTTTAGCTATCACTCCATGAGCGATTTGGCTGCCTCAGGCTAAACACTTTACAATTCAGAGTGATGCAACATGATAATGTCTGTAGCAAACGCCACTTTGACACCGATAGTAAAGCAGGACTCTTGTCTTGCGCTTACTTTTGAGTAGCACAAACAGCACTTGTGTAACTCATGGTTCATAAGTCAGTCCCACAATCTTTCCAACAGCTGAATCAATACTGGCCTTCCAATCCGATCACTGCTGACATTTATCTTTGGGACAAACAGTCCATTGAGATAATACATACAGCTAATGAAATGCTTCCTGTACATCATAGAACCGCCTCTACGCTGCTCACTGTGCACACACATAACAAGAGAGCAACTTTCTTTCTTCCCAGACAGACATTTCTGCACAAAGCAAAAGCAAATCTCCTCTGCCCATAGTGACGCATTACATTTGCTACATAAAGGGATTTGAATAAGATTTAATAAGGTCACGTCATGAAAAAATGCAATGGGAGAACCATATGCTCCTAGAAAAACCCTCTAAATCTAGATCTCTGCAAGACTAGAATATACCCACATAAGACACACATTGCTTTAAGAATTACATAAAATGCTTTTGGGCATAATCTTGGAGCCAGCCTGGTGGTGATGGCAGCAACAGATTACATTTACTCTGCCTTTGACAAGTAGGGGTGGGTGATATGACCTAAAATTTATATCACGGTATTTTTCTTTTTTTTTTTACAGTGATGGTATGACATCATGGTATTGCAAAATTTAAAGGGGATACTCCACTCAAAACATGATTCTACCTTTTTTCACTCTATTGGGCAATGTAAGGGAACCCATCTTAAAGAAAAAATTTGCCTGCCCCATAATGTAGGTTAACTACCAACTGTTATGTGATTAATTCTCAGACATAGACAAGGGATAGGACTAGGCAGCTCAACAGCTGTGTTGCTGTGCTCCACTGGTGCAGCTGTTGGCTAAACTACTGGTGCTTTCGGCTGATTGAAATCTGATTGTGTTGCGACCTTCGTTTCTTTGTCGATAACTGTAGCGGTAATCTGCCTCTCGCCTTATAACTTTTGCGCCGTCTGGCTCGCGTCTGACGTTCAATTTCTGTTCACGTGAATAATGGCAGACTATAGCGAATATGCTTTATGTTTTCTTTGAAACAAAATAAAGACAGGTATACAGACCAAGAGTGAACTTTAAATTAAAAAAAACTAAAGGCCTTATTGTTATTTTTAATAGTCTAAAACATTTATCACGGTAATGACGGTATTGCAAAATCCATGTCGTGGCAGACCGTGACACCGGTGACGGTGAAGAAACCGGTATACTGCCCAGCCCTAGTGACAAGCATGACGGAAGACAACTGAAGAGCCAAAATGAATGCACAGGGATGTAGCTCAGAGTAATCTCCCAGCGTAGACTCACACACTAAATATTTACCTGCAGATGAAAGAGAGAAAGTTGAGGGGAAGGGGTGCGTGATATTCAGCTGGAAGCCAAATTCAACTCACTAGATCAGAGTGATGATGCTGTAACTGTAGTCGGAACTTGGAAAATGCTTTAAAATCTGGCATCTTGTAGCTGGTTTCATCATAGTAGTCGTACAATCTGATTTCCCCTGCAACCTAATAATAAAATGTACCAACAGGTTGAGCTAATTTCCACTAAAGTTTGAATTCAGTGCACACAAAGTTATACAAAGCTAAAGATTTCCCTCTGGAGTTGTTTGAGACCAAAACAGATCTAAAAGAGAGTGAATGACTTATATCCATCATTCATCTGTTATTGCAGGGTTAAATACGCAATGAGATTAAATACATTTTAAAGATTCATATTTTTAATGCTTTTCATGTGTACTTTCCCCATTCACTTTCAACCTTCGACAACTGAACAGGAAAATGGGACTGATTGGATTTGCTTGGATCTGAATGCTACTTGAGATCTTTCAAACAGGCAGTAAAGCTCAGTGACGCTCAGCACTATGGGAGTAATTCATCAGCGGCTCCAGGAGGAGCTTTACAGACGACGAGCATTTCTCCTTCATCGTGCCTTTCACTGTTCACCAACGCCTCACTGAAATACAACAGGTGTGAAGTGACTATGATGAACTATATGAGGGACTATGGAAATAATACATTAGTGAAATCCTCCTGGAATCATTTTCTTCATGCGGACAGCAATCTAAATATTCCATGGAGTGATGGTTGTAAGCTGGATGTGTGTGTGTGTGTGTGTGTGTGCTGTGACCTGTAGAGGACACAGCGTCCTTGGTGTTTGCATGTATTGAGTCGCATGGCTTCATGAAGGTATGAGGTTCATTAGTAGAAATATGTATGTGTGCTCTCTCAGTTGTCTCATGGGCCGCTGCCTCTTTCCTCCCCTCCCAGCTGCTCCACCAACCTTTATCCATCATGGCTGGCTGTCAGATGAAGCTTTCTAAAGGCTTAATGACATTTTACAGAGCTGAAGGCAATCATGCACACTGGCATGTCCAACATGCCACCTTGTATCGCAGGTGAGTGTGGGATTTGTACATAATGGCAGCTTTAACACTGCTGTAAAGTATCTCTGCATCTCCTGACCGAGCCCATAATGCTCTGGAGCTTCTTACATAACACAGGCCTTCATTATGGATGCCATATTGACAGCAGTGAAGGGGGAGAGAAGGAAAGAGGCAGAGGGTTAGAGACTGGGTAAGAAGCATGGGAGGAGGAGAAAATGGTGGGTGAAAAAGAAAAGAAAGGGAAAGGAGATGGACAGAAAGATAGAGGACTAGATGTAGTGAAAAAAAAAAATAAGAGGACAGGAAGTAAGAGAAGGCACATTCATGGAGATAAGAGGCAGAGTGAGGATAAGACGGAGATAACCACCTCAAGAGAAGCCCCATCTGTAACGGAACCGTGGGAGGCAGCGCTATAGACCACAGCCAATTAAAACCACACCACATTCAATGACTGAGTGGACACTTGCCCTTGCTGATTTGCCATGCAACATGCCACGGCCTCTCCATTAGCAGCACACACAAGATCTCGTGCTATAAATCAAGATTCCCACACTGTTTCACCTTGAACAGCGTGGATCGATTTGGAATGAATTCTCCTCAGCTATGTGCACTGGCTTTAGGCCGCACCGAGAGCCTGTAAAATGTAGTATGATACCGTATGAAGGGAAGAAAAACCTTCATTAATTCAGTGTGAGAAGATATTTCCATAATTATCCATGGTTGCTTTAGTATATTGTAGGAATGCACAATAAGTAATGATAAATGAAGGCTGTTAATGTCTATGATGAAGACATTGCAGTTTGTTTACCGCAACTAGTCTAGCTACTGAAGTCCTCAAAATGTAGAAATTAGCAACATGAACTCATGTATAAAACTGTGCCATTCGGCTTTAAACTAATGAATTCTGACGCCAACCTACACTCGTGAAATAGTCTATAACCATATATAAACAAAAAGTAGAGGAAACACTAATGAGAGTAAACCAAGTTACAGGCTGGAATACCAAAACATTTTTCCAGCTATCATTGACCCTCTTTTACAAACAAGTAGTGGTTGTATCCTTTGTTAATATAAAGATATTGATTATAAAATACTTAAAGCCAGTCACCTTGGATGTCCTGAATAGTGAATTTGAAACAGATTGCAGTCTCATGTCTGGATGTGTCACTAAGCAGCTGACATAAGAGGTGATGTAACCTTAGACCTCAGTGGACACAAGAATGTTCATTTGCATTGTGAGCACAGTCATAATGTACAGCCCAGTTTTTTTCCATCAGAAAATAGATCATCAATGCAAAATAGATTTGGATTAGACATAGACATGGCTGTAGTCTGGATTTAAAAGTACTCCAGAAATGTAGTATTCTACTTCCATAAAGTTGACTTTCTACAAGACAGACTGGGGGGAAAAAAACAACAGTCAAAATCCCGACTTCCCCTCCATAATATGGGTCAAGCTCCAAAAACCCTTGATCCTACGCGTTCCATATTGCAACTATAATGCTGCCTCTCTGGTTAATGCTCCCACATTTCCTCTGACAAATTTGAGTCTCGAAGCCTAAACCAAGATTATTATCTCAGACTTGACAACGCCCCTCTAGAGCCACAATAATATACAAATGTACAGACTGACTAGTACTCCCAATACTAACTGTGATGTGTAAAACTGATGGGAGTGCCTCTTCAAGGTCAATTACAGACAGTAGAGGGTGTTTAGTTTGTGTGTATATGTAAATACATGTGAGTGACATGACAAATGAATATAATGTAATGTGAAGAAGTATAGTAGTAGCAATGGGAAATCTTGTACTTAACATTACAGGCATCAACTCTATCCCCACTACTAACAAACATCAGTGGTATGTTAGGGAAGTCATTGTGAATTACTGCCCATAAAGGCTCACAGTCAGAGAGTCTGCACTTCCTCTGACCCCGGCTCGCTCTCTCTCCGGTGGCCAAGACCGCTGAGAGGCTTTTTTTTTTTTACTGGTCATCTGTCATGTAAAATGCCAACGGGGGTAATCTATGGCAGGTTATCTATAAAGCCAATTTATCTTTTTAATTAGTGATCCAGAGAGGGTGGCTCTGGAAAATAACAACATAGATCTGCTGGAATGATCTGTGTTTGCCAGCTATGAGCTACCCCGAGACACAGCGCAGGAGGGAAACGTCTGCTAGAATGGATGGACGGCCAAAAGCTTACAGCTTACAGCTAATGAGCACGCTGGCTGTTAAAGACGGTAAACACACAGTGAAAGACAACAAACGCATTTTTCAGACACTTGCTTGAATTAATATGCAAAAACAGAACACCATGAGTTATCCATTGAGCTGCAAAGCAGGAAGAGAACACAATGTGCACAGAAGATAGCCGAATAATTTCAAAGATCAAAGGCGCAAATCGTAACAGTGCCAGCGATTTGAGTGATTCTGTGGGAGCGAGCTCTGATTGCAATTCCTGTGGCGCAAAGGCAAGCCTCCTCCGCCGTGTGTGTGTGTGTTTGTTTATATGCTGCTAATTGTGGCCCAGAGCAGAGCAGGCGAGGCTTAACTCTGATAAACAGTGACGTCGAGACCCTCCGAGGCCCCTAACCTCTCACATCAGCAGCCCCAAACAGCCCTTTCTTCATCTCAGAAATCAGCTCCAATATCCTGCTTCTCTCATAGTCACCTAGTCAGTCCTGCAGCATTACGCAGTCCACTAATCTCACCCCGGGATTAATAAAACATCATACAACTTTATTTACCGATATTGTTTTAATGTGTAAGCATGGGCGCGATGAGCTGGGGAAGTCAGAATTGAGGAAACTTTGCTCAGAGTCATAATTACACCAACTTTATACAGAAACCATCACCAGACTGGTCTTCTAAGTGGCCCTGTCTCCCACTGAAATCTGACTGGTGACCCCAGTCTGTTTACATTCAGTGGTTCCCACCAAATATATATATACACACTGTATGTTATCCATAGGTTTTAAAACATTTGCAAGGCCAGTTTAAATCTTGCAATGTTTGCGTTCATGTATGCTAGCTTGCAATGTTCTTCTTTCTTGCCTTTTCAGCACATTGCTGTGCTTCTTTTATCATTTTCGACCAGCGGAATAGTATAAAATCAGCAGGCAGGTTTCACAATATAAACAAAACGGGAACCCCCCAGTAAAGACATTGTTCCATAGCGCTACTAGTGATCAACCCTCAAAAAGCCTGTTGGAACAGCCAAAAGGTCCTCATTTCCATAAATGTTCTCATTCTCAAGGTCTAAAATTCAAGTTGTTCTTACAAAAATAAAAGTGTTAGAACACACACACACACATGTTCCTTCTTCTTTAAGTCTGTGACTTCCTTTTCAAAATGTTCCTGTCCCACCACACCCCACAGAGCACAGTGCTACAGAGTAGGTAGGTATTGAACTTAGTGCTGCTGGGTTTTGGATACCAACCTTGGCCTTGTCGAGCTGTGCCTGAGCTTGTCGCTCTGCCTCTCTGCGCACTGCCTCCTTATCCTCCTCGAGGGACACATCGGAGTCTGATGGACGGCTGGTGTAGGAGTCGGCCGAACCCTGCAGAGACACAGACACACATACACTGAAACTCAACTCTGTCCACTTGGATTCACACTTTGTTGAATCATACAGGTGCCGGCTCCACAGCATCTGGAGGACTAAGTTTGCTTTGCATTACCCTGGCGCTTCAAATAAATGTTGAACTTTGGAGATGAGCATCTGATGTGCAACTTACAAAGGTTCAAACACACCCACACAGACTGAAGTGTTAAGCTCTGATCATCAAAGCAATCTCAGTTTACTTCGTGAAATAATGAATATAGAGGCTGCGCTCACTAAAATATAATTCCACTATCAGTCACATCACTTCAACAACTTGAGAAAATGACAAGAGCCGTTTGAATTTGTAGCAAATTAAGAAAGGATGCCAAAGGACACAAACAGCCTTTCATAGAATCTCCAGCAGCCCTTCTTCTATCCTTAGCTCTCTCTCAGCTGCTCGCCTGCAGATCTGTTCTGTAACAAACACAAGGTCCAAGTATGTCTCGATGTGATATTTGGTTACGACAGACTCACAAATAGCAAAACACACACGATTACTACCTTAGACACCCCCGAGTGCAGCGGTGCACACCACCACGCACACACACTTACTTACATACTACATGAAGACAGATCACAAATAAATGGGAAGTAGAGTAATACGTGCACTCTGCGTTTGCAATGAATTTTTAAACCAGTGTGCAGAGAGCAGTTACTACAGAAAAGCTGAAGTCGAAAAGAAAAAGAGAAAGACGGTTTTTATGTTTGCAGGCTGACTGGGTAAACAGTAACAGATAGATTGGGTGTATGGATCTTAATTTGATATAATAACAATAACAATAACAACAACTTTGTTTATATAGCACCTTTAAAAACTGCGTTTACAAAGGGCTTTGACAAACAAACCAAAGAGCACCCCAAGCATTACATAAAACTGAGTGAAAACTATATAAAAGAATATAAAAATGACATAACATGAAAGCAAGTCAAAAGATTAAGATCAAATGCAAAATTCAAAAGATTAACAGTCAAGAATAAAGCTTTAAAAATTAAGTTCATAAAAGAGGATATAAAACAATATAAAATAACACAAAAATGAAAAAATAATATAAAAATGGCATCACATGAAAGCAAGACTATACAAATGGGTTCTAAGAAGTGATTTAAAAGAGGTTACTGATTCCGCGAGCCTCATCTCCTCAGGCAGGTTGTTCCAGAGTCGAGGTGCCCTGATGGCAAAAACATGGTCACCTTTAGATTTGAGCCTCGACTCTGGAATGACTAGGAGAGACCTACCTGAGGATCTAAGGCTATAATTTATCAATATACAATTGAATACATTTAAAAGTAGCTAACCACACCAAATCATGAACGCCAGCATTTGCACCTATGTGACGATATCACTGTCAGTTAATTATAAATCAGGGTAGAAGTGAAGGCAGTGTGAGCTTAATCTTTACCTGCACACTACTATGCCACCCACACAAAGTCTTTCATTCATCTCACTGCACCATTACACTCTGCTGTCTGAGTTAAAAATAGCCTCCCTCACTCTGTGCATGATGAGAATTACCCAGCCATCACATACCTACAAAGGAGGACCTCCCTCCCCTCCACCTACATTATCTGACTTACGGAGAGACGATGCAAGTGTTGTTACCATACATAATACAAGGTTATTTATATTTACGTCATCTTACAAGAAACCCTGCCGCTCATCGATTGCCCCTGTGTCTCTCATCCTCATTCTTTTGTGCCTGATATGAATAACTCATTTGAAAGCAAGCTCATTAACAATCCATGGGCTGCTTGTTTTTGCTGTCATCACGTTCATGATCAATTTAATCTCCCGGTGGCTTTCAAAACATCGACAAACACGTGTCAAACACTGCTCGAGCTTGAGCCAGAGTTTGAATATGCAGCACTTCCACATTGGGATGATGCACATGTCCTAAATTGGCATCTTATTTGCACATTAGCCTCTCTGTTACGAGGTACATTTGGCCTTGAAAAAGTGCATGTGAACATACCTGTGCTGGTATGATTATTCCATCAGGACACGTCGAACGATGGGGCGTGATCAAGAACACCGTCCCAGTGGGTCAGAGGGCGGTGATATGGAGCTCTGCCCAGAATCTGACAGCCATAACTGATAACAATACCCAGCTTTTCATCATCACCAGGCAATACAGAACCATGCCACACTGACCCCAGCACAACGGACGGATGGATGCACTGGAGACACACACACCTACTGCACAACACGCACAATTGCGCAGGCACACAAACACAGACCAGCCTTCACAATGTAAACACACTCAAAATTTGCTTACACAGGCATCGGTGCTCTTGACGCGACCTCCCTTGGCTCGTTTCAGCAAGCGGATCCAGGTGGCCTTCATCAGCCACACTGGTCATTCAGTGTCCTGAGCCACTGCCCCCCCCTGCTACTGCTACAACTACAACTAACTGCACTGCTGTGGTCACCTTTGCACAAGCGCTGTAGCGACCAACACTGCTCTGCCTACAGGTGCATTCAACACTGTGGCAACATCGACAGCTTGTTCCTGTTACACCGGGACTGTGAATGCTACCATCATCTCTGCATAAACGAATAGCTTTGGAGTGAGGGCTTCTTGTTTTGCTGTAGCTCCAGCTAGCTCTGCTGCTATCTGTAGAGCCACAGCTCCTGCTCCTCCTGCTGCTGCCGCCGTTGCCGAAGATGGGGAATCCACAGGAGCTCTCTGCCCCGCGCATAATCCCAGCAGCTCTCTCCCCCAGTCTGCCCCAGTCTCCTTGATAGCTGGAGTGCTCAGACTGCCGCTGCAGGTGCTGAGTCTGACTCCCAGTATGAGTCAGGTGGCAGCGATGCTTCTCATCCCCTCATTCAAGCTTTGGCTCCTGCCTCGTTCTCCTCCTCCACTGTAGCCTCCCCGTGCTCCTCCACAAGCGGTGGATCACAGCAGTTTGTCTACACGAGTCCTGGTTCAGCTGCCTGTGACCGACTCTCCTCCTGATGCTAATGAAGCTGCTGCCTCTCAGGTGCTGCAAACGCCTCCTTTCTCACTCTCTGTGTCTCAGCCTGTCAGTGTTTGTCCTGCACACTCCTTCAGTGATTCTGCCTCTCTATCTCTGTCTCTACCCACCCCTCCTTCTCCTCCTCCTTTATCACTCCCCTGATTTTTTTTTTCCTCAGTTACCCTCACAGTCAGTCCATCTGCTCGTTGTGTCTCTGCAGCGATCAGTGCTGTGCTGCTATATGGATACTGTTTTTGTGTCAACTGTGCATGCGGTTTGGTTCTTTGAAGATGTAAACACACTGCATTCACCCTAATATGAGCTGTTTAGTTTAAAAAAAAAAAGGTGTCACATCGCCATCTTCTCAGAGGTGGAGAGCTTTACTGTAGAAAATCCTACATCTGAATCTAAATGCTGCTCATTTTTATCATGCATCATATTGCTGCAGCTAATCATCATTCTCATTATCGAGTCATGCAGCGCTTCTGAAACTTTTCCTTTCATGCCCTCCTTTGGAAGACGAAAATAATTCACGCACCCCCCACCCCACCCTTGTATTTTAATCTTTATCAGTAACAACGGTGGGGAAACTAAAGCAAGACGACAAGCAAAGCTGAAATTATTCTGAAACAACCTTATCGAGAACATGGACTGGATGCTTCTTCTCATATTTTTACATGCTTACTGGTGTGCAAATACTAAACAATGCTGCTTGACTAGACATAAAAACACAAAGGCTCTCCTTCTATATTGACAATTAACTTCTCAAATTTTGGATTTGACTGCAGTGTTTGCTCAGTGAGCATCACCTGAATAAAGTTGTATCTGTATTATTATTTTTTTTTAGTAGAGAAAAAAATAACAGTTTGAGTAAGTTTTTAAGCAAAAATACAAAACGTAAGCTGGTACCAGCTTCTTAAATGTGGGTATTTTCAGTTTGATATCATTGTAAATTAATATGTTTGGCTTTTGAACTGTTGGTCGGACAAAATTAGCAATTTGAATAGGTTACCTTTGGCTCTGGGAATTTGTGATGGACAGTTTTTTAACAATTTTATAGAAAACAATTCCACAAAAAAAAGATTTGTGATAGTAAACTGAACATTTGGGATATTTGGACTGTTGGTCAGACAAAATAAGATATCTAAATGTGTCACTTTGGACTAAATATTTAAGACAAAACAATGGCATAATCAAGAAAATAATTAGCTGATTAATTGATAATGAAAATAATTGTTAGTTCCCTAATAGTAAGAAACAAGAGTTAAATATAGTGTATCTTTTTTTTAATAGTCTCTTCCACACTCTGGTCTCAGCAGTAGGGATTCTGAGATGAAAACTGCTCTAACTCCTCGCCCGTCAGATCAGCTGTGATTCATTACAAGTGAGCGGAGCATCACAAAGCCACACAGGACAATTGAGAATAATTACAGCGTTAATTAAAAACATTCCCCATCCTTATGAAAGGAACGGCCTAAGTTAAATCAGAGGGATTATTCAAAGTCTCCCCCTTTTTTTTCTTTTTTTGCTCTGCTGATGCATGATGCTCCTCGGTCTGACCCGTCACGAGGTTGTGTGAGGTTAGAGAAGTCAGGGGTCGGCCCGTGGGACCAGTGGTGGAAATAGGCTTGTTGGTTTATGACCAGCAGTCACTCCTCCAAGAAGCACTAACTGTAGATCAAAGGAGGACATGCTAATCAGTGGTGCTTATCATAACCAATCAATGACACGCATCCATCTGTTCAGGGTCTTTTCAACAAGGCACGTCTTACATGAAAGGAGATGCTGGTGGAGAATAATGTGATTTTAGCTCATTAAGACCAATTAGCCTGATGAGGAAGTCAATTACCTGAAGTAGATTATGTTTTAAAGAGAGATAGATGGGAATAGTGGCAAGAAAATAACTGATCATCATGACATCAAACCTTTCTAATCATCTGAACAATACACAAATCCTCTGGCTGTTTTTCAAGAAATGCTGCAATGGTCACACACGTTTTACTAAGGTGGGTTGACACTAGCCTCACAGGGCACAGATGCTCTGAACGTGGAGCTGTGAAGGCTGCACCTCGCTAGAAACACTGACAAAGACTCACAGGGACAGAGCGAGCCTCCGGCTGCCTGACATGACCGACCTCCAGACCCGCTGCCACACTGATACCGACAACGCTATGTCACCCACACACAGTAATAATATAACAGCAGTATGATACTGCTTTGATCCATGAGGAGACGCACTCTTTTTTGTGGGGCTCGCGCAGCAGACGGCGAATCAGTGCTCCATTCAAAATAGAAGGAATATGGATGAAGATCTTGCAAATCTTCTGATCACAGGACCTTCTTCCTGCTAACTTTGCCACTCTACCATGATCCGGTAAAAGCTGCAAAGCTCATCCCATTTGCCAAACAAAGCGTTGATGTCGGACAGCCATACAAGCGGCATGGCAGCTAGGGATTGTTGGTCTACCACTTTGGTCCAAACTGAAATATCTCAACAAACATAGGATGAATTAAGATGGAATTTGGTACAGACGTTCATGATCCCCAGAGGATGACTTCGACTGACCCCTTGACTTTCAGTCAAGCACCATTATCATGTCAACATTTATCCACTTTGGCTTGTGACCAAATACATGCAAAGCACAAACACAACGCAAGTGCTTTGCTAAAACATGCTAAACTCTTAATCTTGTTGAATGTTCAACATCAATAATTATTATTTATTATTCTTACATTATCTGTGCATGGAAACTACACATAAAGGTTAAGGGCCTTTTGTAGACCATCTTTTGTTAAATACTTTCTTAAAAACTCAACTGTAAATCATTAAATGTTTGGTGTGAGATGGGACACAAGGCAGCATTACAATTCCATCCACCACCAAGACCTACACCCCCTTTGCCTTGCCTTGAATGCCACACTATTAATCCTACTTCCTAAGGAAACTGGGCTGCATATCTGCGCTGGCAGTCTTGGGAGGCAGAGCAGACAAACAGAACTGAGTTGGCCATCTTCATGCATTGGTCAGAGAAAGAGAGATGAAGGGGGGTATTGAAAGGGCAATGGTCCTGTGAACTCTATACCGCTCTTATTTATTCATCTGGACAGAGGTCCTTGCTCTAAAACCACATGTGACCAGCAGTGGCACGGCAATCATGACATAAGAACATCACAAATCACTGAGGCTATTATCACATAGAGAAACAGGAGGCCGTGAGGTCAGTCACTGATGCCCCCTGTGTCTGGCAGAATCACTTAATAGTAGATGAAGTCGTTACACCAAGCAGTTTCTCCACGAACTGAAAGCTTCCATTTTAATTTTTAGCCACTATAGGATCTATTCTCTATATGTATCCACTATAAAAATGTTGAGCTGAAGTCATGCAGAAAATAAAGGCTGTGCATGTGAGCTATAAAGTGCTCTCACAGTTGAGGAGTCCTTGCTGAGTTTAGCCAATTTTAAATAAAGTAAGCGTCCGCTCCACTCAGGCCAAACTGCATGCTCACTCACAGCTTGTTTACTGTGTTTACATTGATGTCCCCTCTCTTTGCAGTTCCCCAAATGTTCTCTCACTCAGTTCTCCCTTTTTCCATCCCTTCCAATCTCATACTGACCCCTTAACTCTGCTGCTCTCATCCCCCGTCTCACTCAGGATTACAAATGGCTTTGGCCCCTCTTGCCTCTATGGTTTGCTAAAGAAGGAGAGGGCAGTGAAGTGCATCTCTTGCTTTTTCTAGACAATAATCTCTGGCGGTTGTGACTGTAGTCAGTAAGTAAAAAAAAAAAAAAAATCACGCCTGTTCTTGTAAGTGTAATAACTATGTCATACTGAAATGTACAATGAGGACAATTGACTTTTTCCAGTGAAAATGTCTATAATTCTAATAATCATAATTAGAATTTTGTAACAAACCGCTCCAGAGTGCAGTTGATTTCATCTGCACCCGAGTGCCATTTCTGCGTTCACACCGGCCAAAACGAAATCGCAGGGGGGGAAAGAACCAGAGTCCGAATTAGCCAGATTAAAAAGCGCATGTGTGAAAACACCCTTAACCTTGTTTGGACTTGTTTGTTTTTACTCGTAACCTAGTACATGTACAAAATGTACTGAAAGTACCGTACACATACCAATAAATGGCATTTACTAACTTAACTTCCTTAATTCTTGGAAATAATATGTCAACCCCATGTCGCAATCCTTTAATAAATGGAGTAAAAACCAAGTAAAAATAGAATACGAATAACCATTTACTGTTTACTGTGCAGTCTGTAAACTTCACCCACTAATAACCCCAATCTGGACTCAGACACGGGGTGAATTTCATCTCTAAATGCAGCCCTACTAAGAAAATGAGCAAAACAGCCAAAGTTCAGGCGTCAGCAGTGAATTTACGGTCAGACTTCACAGTATACCTCACATTATGCATCATGATTGAAGAATGAAGATTCCTGCTCGTGCCAAGTCATGTTCAGTTCTGGCTGACGGACTGTAGCTGACTGCAGCGGGCTGACAATGGGCTGAGCGAGTGTGCTAGCAGTTTCAAGCTTGGCATTACTCATTCTTGGCTGGGACCAAAGCCTCTTTTTTCCCCCCAGCCATCTGTCCATCACTGCCCCTTCACACAGTGCAACACAAAGTCAATTAAATCATCGGTCCACAAACAGCGACTCCTTCGTCAAACACAGACAATGGGAGCAGACATGACAGCCGAGCGTGAGAGATGTGTGACTGCTGCAAGGGATGGTTGCTGATATTTAACACAGAACAGGGGGATGAATACCAAGTGAGCAAGAACGTGAAAGAGAAACAGATTGTCGATACATCTGTGAAAGAAAAAGAAAGTGTGTGTGAGAGAGAATTGAGGAGGGAGATAGAAGAGGGGGGAGGAGTAATGATCCCTCTGCCGTGGCAACAGAGGGATTGGCCGCATGGACGCCAAGGTGACACTTAGAGCCTATGAATAAAGTGTTTACCCAGCATTCCATGTGCCAGTGCATTACATAAGTGCACCATCCCGTCGAGGTGATGGACTCACTGGTTGTCAATCACATGATCCCCGAGCGCACAGTAGCTAGTTAAAAACGTAGATACCAACCACGTGGCATAGGGACTTAAATCTAGATATGTCATTTGAAAATGTTTTTATATTTGAAAGGTTTTTGTGCACACTCGTCAGAAAGTAAGACAAAAACATGGGAAAGACTCACAATGGTGAAATAAAATGTAATCATAAAAAGGAAAGATAAAGTTACGAAGCCATTCTTCTGACTTGTGATCAAAAATAAAGCAGAAATTGACAAAGTACAGTAAAATACAAATCTTTCTTCGATACCATTTATCAATTACTAATTTATTCAAGCCAGCCGCCACAAAAGAGCCCAAGACTTTTAAATTGCTTGTTTGCTCGAAGTCAACACACATTAGGATGCATCCTATATCTACCAAAAATCATGGTAATCCATCAGACAGTTGTCGAAACATTTCACTAAAAAACTAAAATGTCAACCTGTCGGTGGTGCTGGAGGCAAAAAGACCAACAAAAAAAAAAACAACCAAACAGATTTCATATTCTGACACAAAATATTGATGACTTTAGTGTAAAAGGGTTGATACTGATTAAACCTGTTCTGTATTCAGGGGTTCTGATTTGTGAAATAACATGCACTGTTTTTGGAGGTTTGCTTTAATTCTGCTTCACTGCTGTTGCACCTCACAGAATCCCTGCACCATTATGACAAGACAAATGCAGGGTGACCGGACCCCTTCAACTGCAAAACATGCGCTAATCCTTTTCCTCCAGTGAATATTACCTGCCACCAGCAGAAGCACTCCCTTGAGCAGCATAGCTCCCATAAAAAGTGAAATCCCCTCACAGCGAGATCTAGTTTATCTAGCAGCTCCTACCCTCTCAGGTCCCTTAGTGGAAACATAGCACCATAGTAAGATGATGGCTGATCAAAGGGACGCAGTAAGCGAGGCCAGGGGCTGCTCTGTGCTGCTATTCTGTGCTTGCGTCATCAATATTCTGGCAGTTTCCTGGTGTATGAAGCAGGATTGATGAGAACCGGCTAAGAGAGCAGAACGAGCTGCTAACCATCATCAGTGGAGCAAACATACCACCCTACAAGCGTCATTTATTTTATTTCACGCAGCGATAAATTATACACTCCTGGCTAAATTTGTGATTTATGCAAAATAGATCTCGATGCCAGGACTTGGGGATTTCCCAGATTTCAGTGATAAATAAAACCAAATAAACTTGCTTTAAAGAAAGCCCACAAAGGCCAACTTAAATGTTGTTTTTTTATGTTAACCATTAGAGGTTATTTCTCTACATAAAACTCCAAATATAATAAGTGGACCGTGGCTCCTTAGACCTTAGATTTTCTGCATCATGTCAAAATGTATGAGAGTGATATACTTAAGTTACATAACAAAAACAAATCAATTCTATGTGGGAAATACAATTATCTGACCATGTCCTGTTATGCTGGCCTGAAGGGCAACCGCCACCGTCTTGTGAAAACCTCGCACCTCCAAAATGCCGTTCTTAGCTTTGTGACAATGCAATTCTACAGTTTGTTTGAGAAATTTAAAATCACCAAATTTGGACATATATGATTTGTACTGGACAGCAACACGTCAGCAGTTTTTGTTAGGTGCTTACTTAAAATGCTTGTTGCACTAATATTATCCATTGTTCATGATGAGGTCAGCCATGTAACAACATTAGACAATCAAGTAGGCTTAATCCCTCATTGACGATAATACATTATCACGTGTTTATTGTAGCAGTAACGTCCTTGGTTCAGTTGTTGGAGTGAGCTATAATTGGTAGGGCTGCAACTAACGATTCATTTCATTAATGATTCATCTCTCAATTATTTTCTCTATGAAGTGATTATTCACTTTGTCTATAAAAATGTCCGACAAATTTGAAAGATGTCCTTCACAGTTTACTACAACCCAATTTTAATGCCTTATCCAACCAACCAGATCAGTCCAATGCCCAGAAAAATTCAGTTTATTATCATATATGGCAAATAAAAGTATCAAATAGTCACATTTGAGAAGCTGGAATCAGTTTTCAATCATTCTTGCTGATTAGACCTCTACTTATGTTGATGTTGGAAGCAGCAAAGAGCACAACGAACCCCATGACACACACACAGTGTTGTACTTTGTCTTTTCCTCCCAGCTGACATACCTGACCTCTGTCTTGTCCTCCAAACGCCACTTCATAATCAGGCTTGATAACTCAACTATTCACAGCTCTCAACGACTGACACAAATACTCACACGGTGACGATTAAACGCACACTCTGAAAAGATATAGTTGGTGTTGACGTGAGATCAGTCACGTGGATACTTTGAAGTACAACTGCTGAACACAAAGACCCTTATATAATCAAACAGGAGCTTCTGTGTGTACGTGAGTGAGTAATTGGTTTTCCAGGAGCTAAATGAACAGCAACCAGCCATAGATTGAGCTGCAGAGAAGAGAGCAGCTAGTTTCTCATGTACCCACAACTAGAAATCAACGACAAAGATAGACAACAGTATCTGATGCATGCAAACTCTCACACAACAGACACACATGCACACTGTAAACTAAATAATATATGATTTTATTCCAGGAGGTTAACTCGTCAACATACAGTTTAGTCGTTGCTTATTCCACACTGCGGTACGGTATCATGCAAAATATATTCTATAATAGCATCTTTTCAAGTCTTCATTGAATAGTTACACTGAATGAAATATTCAAGCCCACGGCTGCACCGTCACATCAAATAGAAATATTCTGGATATCTTACGCATTTTTACTTTAAAATCAGCCCGACAGGCTTTCTAGCTTGACTAGTCTTTCAAATAAACTGCTGCAGGTTTGAAGAATTTCTGTTCATAACAGGGTTTTCTGTGTCCGCTACTGGTGTCAGACTTGCTTTTAGAAGTGGATTAGACATTAATAAGGGTGTGGCTGATGACAATCAC
>JAVQJF010006868.1:0-19077 GCA_036023855.1 Gadopsis marmoratus
TTACTTTCTCACTGTTTTGGTATAGGAGACGTTCCTAGTGGAACAATCCTCCTTTTTCGTTCACACAATCACTTGGAGTTGTTCCGTCTATGAGTTTTTCTAGAGTTTTTATTACGGACTAATTATAATGATCAATTTTGATCCCTTAAGGCTAATTCTTATGTTGCTTGCCCAGGTACAAACAAGTCTCCCTTTTTGGATGTTTATAATTAATGAAATGCTTACATTTGTCTCATATCTTATCCCAGAGCATGGCCAGTCTGAGAACCCTGATAATTCTTTAGACATTAATCCTTGTTTTGTATCAAGTCAAGTCAATTTTTGAAATTATTATTATTTTGTGGATACAGCCCCATATCACAAATCAAGAAATTGCCTCAGTCTGGGCAGAAGAGACTCCCTCTATGCTTTAAACCTTGATTCCAATAAGGAAAAACTCCTTAACAGAAAAACTCCTTAACAGGGGGAAACAGGAAGCCCAACAGAGGTGTGATCCCACATCCAGGATGGATAGACATTCAATATACTATGTTAGAATAAACCAAAATAGCAAAGCAAAATTATAATATGGAAAATGAATCACTTAGTGCTCACCTGTCAATTTGGAGTCTATTCTTTGGAGTCAAAGTTCAATGAACGATACCAACCCAATAAACTCTCATAAAGTTAGTCTCATAAGTCTCAATAGTTTAGTATGCTTTTTCCTTCAATCCAGGTTTGAGATTTGCTTTTACGACTGAATCTTGTGTGTGTTGTACCTTGCAGATGATGCTGAGCAGTGGAGTGCTGGTGACAGTGACCGTAAATGGACCTCAGCTCGAACAAGTGTGTGTAGACCGCACATTAGTGGGCCGACTGCCAGCCAACACCGTGACTGATGGTTAGTTACAGACACACACACAGTAAATAAATTGACAAAGTTCCACAATAAATCAGTCTGGTTGGTCCAAGACCTGTTGACATTAAGCTTCAGGGAGCTTGTATTTTTTTGCCATTGGAATGCAATATACACTGTATGTTTTTATTTCTTTAATTAAATGTTTTTTACTCTTCAATCCAGCATTGCTACCCAGTGCATTAAAGCTTTCAGAAATTTTGGACTGTGGTTACGTTGATGCTAATTAGAGCTGTTGCATAACTATTACGCCTATTATGGCAGTAAAGAATGTTTTTTCTTTTTCTGTATTGTTTTGCAATTTTTCCATTCACTGAATGAAATTATGGTTTTTATGTGACTTAAATCTGCTTAAACCACGGTGAACCTTTGGAATATTTAGAGACACAAACATCCTTGTTTCCACCACATGGTTGACCTGTCGCTGCCTGTAGCGCCCCACACACACACACATTTGCATTCAAGTTTTCAGTATTTTAAAACCACAAAACCATATACCACGCACTTTCTCTCACGCTGTCAGCACTGTGCTTACACCTGCTCACCACACACACACACACACACACACACACACACACACACACACACACACACACTCCCAGTCCCCACTCACCTCGCCACTTTGTCACGCAACTCTCTCACACACGCGCCGCCTCACACACATAACAGGTGCCACAGGTGAGCGAGGCAACTCTGCTAGCTAATTGCGGGCAAATCCTTTTGTGCTGTGTGTGTCCAGGGGCCTTCCCTTAAGAGCATCCATCAGTGTTTTTCCTCCATCGCGCGTTCCTCCAGGGAGTCGCACTCCCCCTCACACTGCACTCCCTCGTTCGGCAGACCTGGCAGGAGAGAATAAGGGGCCGTGGACACCGGCCCAAATCTGCTAATTATTTCTTTCTTTCTGTATCAATTATTTGTTCATAACACTGCCCTCCCTGCTTCCGTCCGGGGTCTCCAGACACCTGATAAAGCCCCCATAGTGCACACACACACACAGCTACACATACACCTACGCTCTCGCATACACACTCGTTTTTACATGCGTACATATGGAATTACAGACGCAGACTTTTTTTTATTTTTATATATATACCAACAAGCACTTACTGTATGTCCACTCACATTTACACACATGCACACAGAGACTGGAACACACATGCACATGCCCACGTAAACAATGGCACACACTGAGTCACACACTTACACACACACCCAGGTACACATACACCCACTCACCTCCCGCTGCACTCCATTCAAAGCCTCAGAGGCACTAATTATTAGAGTAATGGTTGTGAGAGGGTGGGTTCCGGGGATTTTGTGTGTGTGTGTGTGTGTGTGTGTGTGTGTGTGTGTGGGGGGGGGGGTGTAGTAGGTTAGAGGCTGTTCTCACATCTGTCACTTGTTAAATTAGCCTGAGACAATTAGAGTAGAAAGCCAGACCAGATCACACAGTTGAACACATTTACAATGTACAATTACTGAAATGAATTCAATGAAGTTACTGAGTTTACAGTCACAGTACAATCAAGCGTCTGTCTGGTGTAACTGTGTGTGTGTTGTGACATGATGCTAGGTAGAAGTGTTCTTATTGTTGTCTACATATTATGTATATTCAATCACTGACTGGCTGCAACTAAGTATTTTTTATTAATGATTAAACTGTCAATTATTTTCTCAATTATCGTTAACGTTAACAAAAAGTAGCAAAAAGGGGATCTCTTGTTTTATCTGAACAGTCCAAAACAAAAAAAATGTCATCATCATTATATAAATCATCAAATTTGAGGAGCTAAAACCAGCAAAAATTGGCCAGCGATTACTCAATTATCAAAATTAATATTCTTTATGTCGATTAATCGACTAATCGTTTCAACTCAAATCTTAAATTAAAATGTAAGTCACTGTGTAACTACAGAGAATTTGTTTACATTTTTGGAACAGGATTTGAAAACTTTCTAAAGCAAAAAGGTTCTCGGTATTTGAATGCTGAAGAAAATCCCCTTTTTGATTTGCATGGATTCATCTGAATGTGAGGCCGGCTACGTATATTTGCCTCTCTGAGGCAACAAGCAGTGGCAGCCAGGTCTGTGTTTGTTTCACGATATGACAGAGCAGGCTTACTGTCCGTTCTTAAACTTAGCATCCTCAGTTCCAGTTACCTTCCTGTTTCCAACATGAGCAGTGATTTCATCATACAGAGCAGTAGATTACACATATTTTACACCATCAAAGTGTTACCGGCTTCCTTTACCCGATGGCTGGGCCAAGCCGCACATATGCTCCACGATTAAGCATCCTTAAGTGATTTTTCATAGCTGGTTTCATTTACCCATGTTTAAATGTGCTTTGGTTAAGCCCATTGGCCTCTTATGTCAACATGCTGCTGAAGAGATGGCATTAAATGGATTTAGTTTACTGTGTGTGTGTGTGTGTGTGTGTGTGTGTGTGTGTGTGTATATATTTGTGAAAGACACTGCATATGTGTTTTAACATGTGGTTGATTTGTTTTATGCTCATGGGTGTGAATGCGTGTGTGTGTAACTGAAAATGCATAAAGTGTGTGTGTGTGTGTGGGTGTGGGTGTGTGTGGGGGTGGGTCATGACAGTCTGGCCCTTAATGCCAAATCGGCCACCTGGTCCCAGATTGGGCCATAGCCTGGTTTTATATCCCCCCCTTCATTTGGGAATGAATGGGATTAAACCTAATCCCGTTTATAGACACCCATAGAGATCAATACTAAACTGCATTTAACTTGATTTGTCTGTAATCTATTACAAAGACGCTTACTATTGCATTAAACGTTGTTTCGGAAAGCCAAGGCATCGTTAATGGCTGTATTTTATAATGGTTTAAACTTTGAACCAGTTTATTATAAATGCTTTATAATCCAACTTCAACATAGGGACAGACTGACTCAATTGACCTGATTTAAGATTCTAGTTTTTCTGTATTTCCAAGCGGTGTTTCACTTCCCTCATGAATATTTGCATATTAATTTGAAATTTTCACACAACAGGATGATTTGAAGTGTAACCATTCCAATACCCGCACATTTATAAATACATATACATGCCATGGTTAATTGGCGGTTAGATTTCTAAATCTCAGGGTGCAGCCTTACTCGTTCAACTCAAAGCAGGATATCTGAGAGACATGTGTAACAACCCCCCCTCCTTTCCATTTAATTGGTTTCATAAACAGATTAATTTGAAGGAGAGGGGGGCTTAATTGCTAATCAGCGTTTCCATGCAGCTCCTGAAGAGTTGAACAGGATCAAGTGTGTTCTTCTACCACAAAAAGGCCTGCAGTGCATTGACAGGGGAAGAGAGAAGAGAACAGGGGAGGAAAGAGATACAGAGAGTAAAGGAGGCAGTGGAAAGGAGAGAACAGGATGCGGAGAGGAAAATTAGGTGAAAGGAAAAGAGTAGGAAAGAAGAAGTAAGGGAGAGTAGAGGGAAAGAAGAGAGAATGGGAGGCAAACGAAGAGAGACTGAAACTTCTGTCTTCCAACTCCAAACTAATCTAAACTATATATTATACAGTATAACAGGGATAATGATACATGGTACTGCAGTATAACAAAGTGAAAACATAGAGGAGAACATGTAAATGTTAAGTGCAGAAATGTCTGAGAAAATAGTTGTATGATGTTGTTTCCCAGGCATCAGAAGAGCAAAATACTGAGTGTACAGGATTTAATGCAGCAGATGGAGGGTGTAAGACTACAATTTTTGTCCACTGTGTTCCTATCAAACATTTAAGTTAATATTAATAGTTTCAATCAGCTGGGTGGATGTTAATGGATGCTAAATGGAAAGAAATAACACTAGCTTACTAACGTATATTCTTTATTCACTAGCGTGTTTCTGCGCAGGGCCGTTTTTATAAGGGTGATTTTACAGAATGTGTAAAACAAAAACCCACAAACTTTCAAATAAAAGTGCACCACATAAACAGCAAAAAATCAGTCACAAAAATGAGAAAATAATTTAAAATCAGCCTGACTATTTAAAACTGCCTCTGTAATACAGTTTAAATGAAATTATTGTAAAAACAACTTTTAATTCTCTTTCATTCTAAAATTATCATTCATTTCCCTTGGATTTAAGCTTCTGAGAGTGTAAATTCAGAAAGTCTTCACAGTATGTTTCCTAACAAAGTTAATGTCACCCCCTCTGGGTCTCAACTAGGCCTTATCAGTACCAATAAATTAAAAAAAAATCTACCAGTGAATGTGATTTATTTATTTTTTTTTATTTAATTAAAAAAAGTTTTTTTGTCTTTTAATCATTATTTTTATTATGTTGTATTTCTGTACTGCTTTCGCAATATAGATTCCTGATCTGTCATGCCAATAAAGCTTATTTGAATGTTTGGCCTCTAAAAAGTGTCTGACTAATGGGTGTGTTATGTCTCCCCTTTTGATCCTTTGCTTTGTTCTCAGAATATGTGTCCGAAAACATGTGAATCATTATTGTTCTTGATTAGTAACTAACTTAAGACATTATCCTAATCTTTATTTCCAAGAATCCTAATCCAAGTTATTATGTTTACATAATAAAATGGTAAGACAGATGGAAACCCAACTGTGTAGTATCCAGTATGTGTTGATGTTTTTTTTGTCATGATTTAAGGCTGTGTAAGGAGACCGTGTCACCTCAACAATATACAGTTGTGTTTTGTGTTGAATCAAAACAAATCAAGTGTGGTGATGTCATTCCCAGCGGTGCTGAGCGATAGGCTGATTCTGCTGTCCTTCCTGGAGCAGAGCCAAGTGGCTGCAGTCTACCTCAACCAAAAGAACCAGGGCTCCCCAGAGACTGGCAGGCGAACAGACAAACTCTCACCATCTGAAATCAAGGTACGGTAGAATGCATTGATTTTGTGTGTGTGTGTAGTTTGGTGTTTGTAAGAGAGTCAAAAGGAGGAGACCAAGCAAAAGCAGAGACAAAAAAGACAAGCATTAACATGCCGTCTTCACTGTCCAACTCCTTTTTTCATTCATTTCTGCTTTTACAAAACCTATTTAGAAACATGGTATAAAAGGCAGAATATGGTTGCTTTCAATAAAAATATCTATGAAATCCCAAACATTCTAAACCTTTAGCAAGCAGAGACACCTGCTGAGTCTACATTATTGACCTACATCCCAGAGTAGGTTGAAAAGTCTACTCAGAGTACTGGCTGTTATATAAACTAGCATGCAAATGAGGACTTCAGATATATCTCTTATCCCTAACCCTTTATCTTATTTGCTAGCAATCTTGGGAAGAAGTAACTTCTTGAAACTAGTGAGGATGTTTCTGGTCAGTTTGGTAATTAACCAGTTGGCTACCCACGATCAGAATCTATCCCAGGTACTATTTCTGTGTGGATTTTTGATACCCTATATATCCTATCCATTTGGCCTAATACAATCTGTAAACAACGAGTGTTTGTACAGTTCCTGTTTGTATGTTTGTGCACAAAGTCTGAATAGGTTCAAAGCGATCACAATGGGAATATGGCCCTTTGGTTCAAATGTGCCCAGTTCGCCTCGAACTCTCTACGCCTTTCCCGTTTCTGTCCATTAATCTCTCATAAAGGTGTACTGAGAGGCAGTCTGATCTGGAGGTGTTTTTGTAGGTGTTAGTAACCGATCTGATTATGTGCCGTCCCGTTCTTCCCGCCCCCAAAACAAAACTACACTGTGTCCTCCTTCACTAGCTGGCTAACAGCTAACCCTGGCATTATCACATTACTGCCAGGCCCTTTTGTTAAGGTGTGTGTGGGTGTGTGTGCGCGTGCATGTTGGTAGGTATAAAAGCAATCGTTCCTGCCGTGCGTCTGTCTCCAGAAGCAGAGTCCTGATAAGACACCCCCCACTACCACCACCTTATATTTGTACACCCCACACCTCTGTCCATGCATGTGCATGCAACCTGCAACATACGCACGTGTTCACACGCACGCCCAACTACCCATCCCCCACAACAAACACACACACATGCACAGCCACGTACACATCGCCCTGGTCCAGTGGGCTAAGCTGGAGAAGGGAGAGTGTGGGGGCGTTGAGGGGGGGCTAAACTAATCCGGCCCACAGAAAGTGGTTTTTGATTATTGCTGACCAGCAAACGCCAGCAGAAAAAAAAAGACTAGAAGAGGGAAGAGATGGCTAGGGATGGAGGGGGGGTAGATATAGAGTGTGTTATTAACCCCAGTGATTTTCAGATTTTTTTTTTCTTCTTCTTTTCCATTTCTAATCTGTCAGTGATCTCCCGTTCAGCTGTTTGGGGCAACTCTTTGTTCCCTTTATCATCAGATGTACTTCCATCATTTTAATTCGTCTCTATTTTGTGTCCAAAGCAAATATCCCCCCGAAGGGGCCAAGAAGGGCAAACATGGACCACTGAATCTCAAATCTGCTCTACTCATACAGTACAGCATGTCAATTTACTCATTTCTGTCTATGTGCTTTGAAACCAATTTATTTTTATTTAAACATTTTTAAGGAATATTCTTGTATTCCTAATTTTACTACCTGCCTTTCAGTCAGGTCCTAGCCACGTCATGGACACGTGCGTATGGTTGTGTTTGTGTACTAATGTCCGTGTGTTAGCCATCGACTCTGGTAGTTGGTTCATTGTGTTAGTGAGCGTGACTGGAGATATAGAGTGTATGAAAGGCATGTGCGAAGAAGGAATGAGCTGTGGTGTACATGAAAGGCAGGGTCACAGTGTAAGACCTGCAATTTCACCTGCTTTAAAAGTGCTTCTTTATAGCGTTTGTTTAATGGTGTGTGTGTGTGTCTCTGCAGTTTGTCTGTCTATAAAAGTGTGTGTTGTATACGCTTTTTACACCAGTGCCTCTACATGTATGTACGTGTGTATTTGTGTGCATACATGTATGCATTCATGTGTGTGTGCGTTTCTGCGTGAGTGTGCCCCAGCCCCCCCCTGCCCCAAGTACCACGAGAGCTCATTACTGTGCATCTCTTTGTTGTGGCCCGTAGAGCGTGGTGGACCTTCCCAAATATATGCACATCACTAAAACAACAAGCCCGATAGAACAAAAAAAACACAGACATTAATAATGGAAGATTCAAAAACAACCTTAGGAAGGACAGGAGAGTGATATTTGGGGCTACAGATGTGGAAGCTTCAGAGCCCTCAGGTGTTAACACAGGCCAGGCAGGTGAATCCAAATGGGTACATCACTAAGATACTGAGGACTTCCCCTTCTTCATAAGATATGTTTTAACTCTGTGGGTCTGGCAGTGTTGAACTTTGGACTTTCTGTCGTCTCACTGTACTGCCAATTTTGACTCTCTTCTCAGTGCATACTCTGCATTTGTTTGTGTGTTTCCATCTTCAGGTAGTGTGTGTTCACATGAGTGGGCGGGGCCGTAGGCTTCACAGACGTCTGGGTCTCAACCGTCTCCAGGATGTGGCGCTCTGCTGGTGGAACCTGGACGAGCCTGGTGAGGAGCTGTGGCCCTGGACTCCCACAAACGCACACAGGAACAACCTGGTCCTGCTCAGCTGCTCACTTAGTGAAGGCCTCAAGGTACACACACATTCTCCAATTCTTGCATATCCAACAGCAGAACACATCATCAGGTGGTGAATGACAACGGTCGATCACCAGGACAATATTCGCTATAATGTTGCTACTTCATTTGAGAGTAAAGACCATTCATACAAGAACAAATGAAGCCATACTGCTTGTGTTTTAAAGGCAAATTAAGTTATTATTCACTTTTAAGTACACTAAGAAAGTATGCACCAGCAAATTCTGCATTTATAATTTAAGAAATTTAACTCTGTGTACCCATGGAGCCAGGATTGGAACCGTGGACCCAAACCATTACCTGTTCAAGCACGCTGGAGGAGTTGGTACTTTGCCCATCCAGCTTACGTGCGTTTTGTTGAGTTTACGACCATGTCCTTGTCGAGTCTTGTGGGGATACTGTGAGAATATCGGGTGGTGGTGCCGTACCAACAAGCTGTGGGGTTCTTGTACAACTGGAGCGTACAAGAACCCCATAGCTGTCGATATTCCTGGTAATAACTCAAGTATGTTCTTGGTGAGTGTTGGCTTTTCACAGATTCTGTTTGTGATTCTCTAGCCAGACTAAAAGTGTCCTGTTTGGTGACCTCAGGATTCCTCCACCAGCAATCCACCAATTTATGGAAAATGGTGGATTGCTCCCCTCCCTTCGTGTGGGAGTGATTGTAAGATGGAGCGTGAAATCACCAGATGGATTGGTGGTGTGTTAGCAGTGACCTGCAGATGTTGTAACGAGCTTTTGTAGTGAGGAGGAAGGGTTGAAGGTAGAAGTGTGAATCTCCTAGGCACCTTACGATTATTGATGCATCTTATTAATTCACTTAACAGGTTAATTTGAAATTAGTTTCTCGGAAAGGAAAGGTTTATATTCCAAGATGTACTGATCAAACAGGTTTTTCAGCCCGGTCTTACAAAATTGTAACAGGTGATGTAACGTCGGGAATTGAGTTTTAAATTTGTGATTGAGTTTTCTTCATCGAGACAAAATTGTTCAAAAGACAATTGTGATGCATCTAAGAATCATTTGTTTTTTCCCCCACGCCTCTAGTTGAAAGTAGAGGGAGTTGAAGCTCCCAATTTAGTCAATCTCCAATATATTTAAAGCCGTAGGAGCTCGGACATCCAGAAGGAGCTAGGACTAGAACCATTGCTTCTTCACATTTAAAGCCATCTGATCAGGATGCCTCCAAGATACCTCTTATGGACATATTTTGGGCACGTCCAACTGGAAGGGAGACCCTAGGGGAGACCCAGAACAAGGTTTACATATCTCACCTGGCTGCCACAGTAAGCACAGACTTGGATAAGTAACAGAAACCAGATTGATGGAAGAATGTGAGATTAAGTAGGGATCAACGAAATATAACAAATCTTGACTTCACATAGCGTGTTTTGTTTTATCTTTGTGTATGAGATGCTGAAAATCCTGCTTACTAGCTCTTCAAATCAAATCAATTAAATCACGCTTTCTTAGCATGTCTCACAAGATTTAAGAGGACACAAGCTAAGCTAAATCTAACTAACAATCATTAGTTGGATGATTAAATACAGTAAACAAAATAAGTAAGAAATGAGGCCGAACAAAGCATACAATTGCATCAGTGCCCATGACAAAAACTCTTAACTTTAAAGGTTTTTTAATATATTTCAGTGCTGTTTGAAGCCCTAAACCCAGTTCACAAATCATAACTCCTGCTGCTTATTTTTATATTTTTGTACACGCACTCAGGTACTCTTTCTGTCTCACACACACACACAGAGTGAGGCCACATAGTGAAAAAGGCAACAAAGCTGGTGTTTTGAGTGGAGACCTGTGTTGTCGTGGATGGGATTGGGGATGGTGTGTTAGTCACCTCAAGGGTGGCACCTCTGTGTTGCACTTCCATGCATCACCATATGAAACAAGCAGGAGAGCTAAGCTGTGGTACAGCGTGAAGGAGAACGCCTACACATCCACACACACACACACACACTCTCTTTCTCTCACACTCACACGCTTAGACGCACATCCTCATGGCCTCTGGCAAAACCCTACCCGTGACCCGATTCCGTGTCAACGTAGGATTGGCCTTGTGCCGAAAGCAGATGAAAGATCCCAAATTACCGAACCGGGCTTAACCCTACTCCTCATACCGCGTACCTCTGTAAGCATATGCAAAATATCCACCACACAAGAGAGAGAAAGGAGAGAGTCTGCGAGAGGGAGGAAAGATGAGCGTTACCAATTGCATACTAGGAAAACAAAATCGCGCAGGAGAGAATGAAGGAGGGATAGGAGCTAGGGGGGCACTTGAATATTGAAATAAGCAAAGCAGATGTTGTTCGCTTCTTTTTCCGCTTCTCGTTTTTGGAACGCTCTCCACATTTATCACACTCCTTCACCTAGTCTGTTCACTCTGTCTCCGTCAACCCCCCCCCCCATCCTCTCCTCCTCCTTTTTTCCTCCACGCTTCAAGAACATTAAAGTCTTCGTGGGGCGTTTGTTGTCATTTTTCAGATGCGCAGTGTGAAATTAAGCGAGCAGTTTATGTAAGAGCCGTGGCGGGAATCAAACGCCGGGCACACATTGGGAGATGCCAGCTACTTCAATCACTTCAAGCTCATATATATGTTCCTTTTGTTCAGTTCGCTATCTCCCGCACTAAGCCAATTTTCTAGACAGTCTCTCGGCATTTATAAACAGTCTGATTTCTTTCCCTATGTGGTCTTAATTCGTACAACCCCCCCCCCCCCATGCTGATAAGTGGAGCCACGGCACGCAGGGGGGTGGAGGGTGGAATGGAGAGAAAAACACATACATAGTTCGTTTTTTTGCAGCCAGTTAACATTTTTAATTATCCTTCCTTCATGCTTCTCTCCTTTAACCCCTCCACAAACACACACACACCCACGCACTTCCTGGAAGTAAATATCAGATGAATATTTTCTAGCTTTTTTAGTCATATTAGATTATGTTTGTGAACATACTGTATGCGCATGACTATCCTGTTATCTGTCACCAAACAGTTTCTCTGCAGGTGTTTGATCTGCATTTGGTTGTGATTTCTGTTGTCTTTTTAATTATTATTTATTTTAGTTCTGAGCTGCATGGCATTTCTTCTGTTGCAAAGCAAGAAAAGCCTAAACAAATCGTTCATGAAGGACAACCTTTTAAATTAAATCATTTGCATAGAAAGAATATGTAATTGAATAGAAATTTGATAATTTCATCTGCACTTCATCTCCACCACAACTGCTACGATTAAGATTAAGATTATTAGAAGCTAAATTAACAGTGTAAAATGGCTAAATTTGCCTCTAAAACATAAAAAGCTGCAGAATTAAAGCATGTAGAGTAGAAAGCACATTTTCAGCACTGCACAGCAATCATATTTTGGACCATGAAAGGGTCGGGTGTGGAATCCAAAGCGCAGAATTAACCCCAAGCTCTACTGCTTTGTAAAAATCACACAGGAAACACTGCTGCTACAGTTTCAGGTCTAGTGAATAATGTTCTCTCTGTACTACAGTTATGTTCAGTGGTACCAATTATGACGTGTGAGGAATATTTTGGTTAGTAATCCCACTGTGCCTGTGCAATTCCTCACATCAGTACCTCAACACTAACCCTAATTCACGAATCTAAAACTTCCCAGTCCCAAACCCCGCCCCACCCCACAAACACCCCTCATCTCTTCATCCCTCGACTCTCCTTCGAGTCCCTCCGCCGCTTTCTCACTACCCCGTCTTTCCCTGTCTTTCTCTGCTCCGTGAGCTGGAAAATTGGCTTCAAAAGGCCACTGCTGTGAACAAGGGCCAGCCACACAGTTGGGCCCGTCCGCTTTATCTTTCACGCCACGGAGGGGGGAAAAAAAGGTGGCGAGAGAGAGACAAGAAGAATGGAGAAGAATAGTTTTGACCAGTCACTGAAACCAATAACCAGGAGAAAGCTACTTACTAGAGGCCTCTCTCTCTCTCCATCTCTGCTCTCTTTGCATTTTTCTCTCCATGTTTTCACCTCGTTCCTCTCTCTTCTCTTCCTCTGCTCTCTGTCTCTGTACTCGCTTCCATTCCCCACTCTTTCTCATCACCTTTTGTGCATATTTCTTTCTGTCTGTATCCCTCTCTTTCAGTCTCTCTTGCACATCCTTTCACTCACTTGCTCACTCCCTCTCTTGACCTTATTCATCATTTTTCTATTTTATGCTCTCAGAACCAGGGAATACAGTACGCTAACATGCCACAGTATGCTCTGGAGTTCACAGGCAAACAAACCTTTGCTTTATGAATACATTAAAATGTCAAAGTCTTTTCTCTACACTTGATTTTAAAGAATTGCTGTTGTGTTGAGTTGCAAAATGTCTTTTTTATTCATGTAGCAGTTTGTGAAACATTGGTGCAAATTGTTTCTTTTAAAACTAATAAAAGAGGTCAGTATTGTAAGATCAATGGCCAGAAAACTGTCCTCTCACACTCACCCTGGCCACCTGCTGTTTTGTGAACATTTATATTTAATGTCTGTGGTCCCAGTGGTTAGAAAACCTACAAAACCCCAAATTAAGCATTAGTTTGTCACTTATCTAATGATATCAGGTTAGCTAAAGAACTAAGTGTGCAAGTTTATATAATAATCGGCTGCACATAATTCTATTTGCCATCATTCGTCTCATCGTGCTTAAGTAGCATGGAGTGTTTGCAATATAAAAGTTTATGTTTTGAAAGATTCAAACTCAATAAGTCTTGAATGAGTGTCGTGCTCTAATCTCCTAATCAGCTGTGTTGCCTTCAGGGGCCTTTTGCTTGCCTTTGCTCTGTACAAATGGAATATAAAAGGAGGCACAGCATGGACTTTAAAACTGATCCAGAGTCAAAATGCTGCTGTGCTGACTGTCATAAATGTTTTGGTAGAGTGTGAGAATATGCTGTTTCTGCTGTGCGTTTTCTGTGTGTTCTACTGTAGCACTATTGAGATTTATAGACTGCGTCCTTTTCAAGTACTGCACTTTTATGAAACACTCAAAAGGCACTGCAACTAGACATTCAAAGTCCAGGTCCAGTTGAGCTCAGGGCACTTGGCAAAGTAAGGACACAAATCATGTAGCTGGAGTTTAGATGCTGAATGTTGGGTGTAAATATCTCAAATCTGAACTGAAGGCCTTTGAATATGATTGAAAGGATCTTAAACGGAACCCTACAAATGCCCCAGAAGCCAGTGTAACAAGACCACGCCTGGACCGATAAACTCTCTATATTTAGTGCTGCTCAGAGACGGCTTTATGACATGATGATTATATGATTAAGGAGTTTTTTATTGATTGATAAAATGTCAGTCTATTTATGAATCATAATATACTGTATCTTCAAACATCGAGGGAATGATTAATCGTTTGAGGCCCATTACTTTCTTTATGGAGCTATTCAGCAAGGAAGTGCCTTTTATTGATTATAATGTTGGTGTGAACATAACTCAGATATCATTAACTTTATCCAATTTCTTCTGTAAGATGTGTGTTCATTCTTCCACATCATACATGGAATATATATATACTCTGAAATATTGGCTGTTGCAAGTCGAACCAGGCCATTCAGTATTTGCTCGTTGCCTCTGAGCTGTAGCTGAAACTGTCCCCCTTCTGCTGATGGGGTCACCTATCAGGGGAGGCAAAGCTGAATCAGCTGAACCTCATTCGCAATGGTGCCACGGTGGCATGCTGGCACAGCGGGCACTAGCAAGCCGGGCACAGGATGAAAAGCTGAGAGGATGAGAGATGAAGTAGGTCTTGTGATTCCTGTGACAGCATTCTGTGGGATGGACTCGTTGGACCCTCGCCTGTTATGTGTTTGTGTGCAAGTTATTTTATGCATGTGTCACTTTGTCCATGCAGAAATGTAGCTATTCAGAGAACCGCACCCTCCCAAGGATTCCCCACCTCTTACATGAATTGAGCCCCTATTGCTTACTGCCTCAAATAAACACACACACACACACACACACACACACACACACACACACACAGCACCCACCCCCTGGGGAGCAGCAGGAGCTAGCTCTGGGGGATTATGGAGAGGAAAAAGCTTTCAGGAGGACAGTCATCTGCTTCTCTCCTGCTGTAGACTATGGGCAGGCAAAAAAAACCCAACTCTTCTCTTCCTCCCTCTAAGTCCCTTTTTGGCAATGCCTGCCAAAAAACTGGGCCGGGCAGCTTTGTGAAAGGAAAGGCAGGCAGGCAGGCAGCAGATCCCTCTTTCTGTCTGCATGGCGAAAAGAAATGGGCTCATTTAGCTAAAGCTGCCACGGTCAATGCAGGGCTCTGATAGACGCTTTGGTAAGGTGAAATCCCTCCTAAAAAGCTCTGTTAGTGACTGTGGAACTGTTGGGCTGCTGTTTAGTACAGGCTGTTGTCTCCTGTCATCCACCTACTGTTCCTGGTTCCTTGTGGGTGTTTTATCGACAGTACCACCCGTGGCACGGCCTATCTCCGTCAGTGTCAATGCTTGCTTGCTTAGCGCGACCATTGTGTGCCCACTCCCACCAACTGGTTGTGGTTCAGGAACGAATAATGTAAATTCTGGATTTGACCATCGGTCAAATAATTCCAAGCTTTCTTCATGTATCATCCTCTTAATATTGAAAAGGGCTTGATTCTTGTCATTCACCATGTCTAGTGCTGAGCTCTTGGCTCCTTGCACAGGTAAACAGAGAGGGTTGTTTATCTCCGGGTGCTGGGTGCCAAGCCGTGGCATGCTCAGGGAGAAGATGTTGTTGACCTTGAGTTAAAATGGAGCTCTTATCATTAGCTGTTTTGATTGACAGCCGTGTGTTTATGAGCAAAGTGGGAGGCTCTATTTCTTACACTTCCATGGGGTTTGGGGCTGCTGCAATGGTATGGCTCATTTCTCTGTCTTTCTCTCACATGTCCTCCTCCTTCTCCTTCTTCATGCATATTTTATTTAAAACAGTTCAGTTGATTAACAGTACTGGCACAGGTCTGCATCTTCCAATTCCTAAATAACAACAAAAAGATTATGACATCATTCATCCTAAGGAGACATGAATGTGTGTACCAAATAGCATGGCCATCCATTCAATATTGGTCGAGATATTTCACTCAAAAACACAAATGTCACCCTCATGGTAGATTCAAATTTCATATTCTACATCGAGTTTAGATCATCAAGTTTTCCGGCCTCTACCATCAGCTTGCATTTAGTGGTGAAGTCAACAGGATTTTAAGCTCAATAAGATGACGTTCTTAAAACTGAAAGAGTTAGAATGCATTGCTTGACAAATATTCATCATCTCGGTGTGACTGGGCCATAACAAATGTTAGCAGTTCTTGTCCTCCTACCCACAGAAGACAAACTGTTTATTCAGGATATGTTATTGTTCATTTTTGATCAGATTTATAGGGAGGATGTTCAAGTGTGCATCAGTTCAACACTCTCTGAAATTGTCTTCTCTTCTCTACATTTGCTCCCTCTGAAAGGTCCTTACCTCTGTCCAGACAGAAGGCAATCCCCTGGACTGCCGCTTCAGCCTGCTCCAGCCCTACCAGCTGCTAACAGTAGAGCTACCTGCAGACCCCCAAGGATTGAAAGACGGGTCCTGGGCTGTCGCCTGTGTGTACGAATCTGCACGAGAACGCCTGCACCGCCTATCTGTCACCCGCATCCCGCTACCATCCCATCCCGTCTCCTGCTCACGTCACCCCTCTGAGACCACACTTCTCCTTGGCTTGAGTGACTCCTCCCTGGTCCTGTATGACCAGCGACGGGGGGTCTCTCTCCTGGCTTCCTGTCCTTTGCCTCCCACCCTCCTCGCCTGGCACCCTGCTGGGGCTGTGGTCGTGGTAGGGGGAGGGCAGGGGGAGCTGATGTGCTTTGATGTGGGCTTGGCACCTGTAAGCATGGGACTGGTAGCAGAAGAAGTAGCTTCACCTGCCACACTAAGACTAGCTCAGCACCTGCGCTGCTGTGGCGGTCTGGAGGGACTGCAGTGGGGGACAGGCCTGGATGGAGGCCCAGAGGGGACAGATATCCTGATGTTGGTCTTTCATGGGGGACCACTAGCGGCTTTAAGATTTAGACTAGGTGGGTGAAATGATTGAGCTCTTGAAAAAATATGGAGTTAGAATATTTTTGTTTATTTTTTGTTTCAGTTATCTATCAGAAAAAGATGTCAGAAAACAGCCATTAACAAGTTCCCAAGGTGACGTCTTCAGATCCCTTACTTTGTTCAACCAACAGTTAAAAATCCATAGATAGTCAATTTGCAATTACATTAAACACATAAAGGCAGAATAATCTTCACTTGAGAAGATCAAAGCAAATGTTTTTACACTTACATCTGAATACTATGAAAATTGTTGTTGAGTAATCTTTTTGTCAATTGACTAATTGATTAATGGTCTGATCATTTCAGGAGTCATTTGTCATTTGAGTACAGTACAAAGTGCTAGATGTTAAATGTGCCAAGTACACATTTGTGCTGCTTTAAACAAAATCTCTATTTCACACAAAAGTTTGTAAGTCTACCACCAGAAGCTGTTTGATTCTCTGTGAGAGAAACTGTGAAACTACATAAACTAGCCTTTAATAATGCTGTCATAGATGCAGTTATACTACTTGGATTTAGAGAATGAACAGGTGCATCTGGGGACAGGCTGCACCCCAAACCCCACATCCCTGCATAGGAAGAAGCAAATGTATAAACTTGACGTATATTTATTATTCTTACTTTACATTGCAATGATTCGGAATAGAGAATGATTTGCAAACCTTCCGCACCTTCATAGTCATCTCTTCCTAATGAAGGTGCTCTCCTCTTTTCAGAGCTTCTTCCTCTGTTTTGGATCTGACACTGTATCTGAAGCCCACTGTGTAAATATGGCGGCTGAACGGGTCGACCTCTTCACTGCTGAGAGAAGTTAATTTGTTGACGGGCGGGGAGGTTAGCAGGAGTCACGCTCTCAGAGGTCATTCAATAATCGCCCTGGGGCAAGAGCCCCCCAGGTGCATTCTGGGATGCATTTTTCCGATAAATCGTTTATAGTGGCTGCGCAGTCCCTCAGGGCCCCCAGATAACGTTTGCCAATCAAACTTTTTTCTGAAGCAGCCACCTCACCCTCTAACACAAACAAACAGGCTCACACAAACACACATTCAGCGTCTTTAATTGTGACTTTGGAAAGAAGATGTGACAGTGGCAAGCAGCTCTGCTGAAGTTTTGAAAGCAGGAGTGTGGGGGTGGATGGAAGAAGGTAGAAGATTGTGTGCCTTAGAGTTTGTGCGTGTTTGGCTATGTGTATTCAACTGCATTTGCCTGTGTGCACAGGGAAAGGGGAGGGTGTCTTCCAACAATAGCTTCCCCTTCTCTGATCGTCTGCCAAGGTTTTGATGAAGAAAGTCACTGCATGTCTTTTCTCCATGATAATTCTTCCCCCACCATACACGTGTGTGTGTGTGTGTATTCTATTTCTGTGCTTCTATGCGTGCACACACACACACACACACACACTCTCTCACACTAACTCCAACTCATTTGTTTGTTTGCTTGCGCTCCTTCTCTGTATTGACTTGTTTCATAAGGCCCGCTACATGACAGAAGGAGTGAGTTGGGAGGCGGCAAGGAAGAAAGACTTGGCCAAGCTCCAAGTTCTCTTTTTTCCATAGGAGGCAGCCCTCCCTGGTGGCCCCCTACCCCCAGCCCCACCCCCACCCTCCTGCCTGCACCGAGTTATCTCATCTGGGCACACGTTGGCCGCGGCTGGGCCTGCACCAGTACAGGCTGTGGAAGGGCAGACCAGTGATTGTGCTGCACGACACGCTCGGATAATAGTCATTTTTTTTGTTGGGATGGGAATTTAGTGAAATATTGTTGATGTTGTAAAGAAGAATTACATAGCTGGGTATACAACGAGAGTGAGAACCCAAGCCGATGTATCTTTATATGAAGTTTATTTAGGTTACTTTCTAAAGAAAAACATTTACTCAGCAGGCATTAAGGTAACATAAAGGTGGTTCCTCTCAACATGCTGGTGCTTGCTAATTTGGAGGCAGAGCTCATGTGTGAAGCTCTTTTTCTTTATTCAAGTCTATCCAAGGCATCAGTTTGATTTTTAAAAAAAAACAAAAAACGATCAACTTCTCAATCCTAATTTTAGATACTTTCATTTCTGAAAAGGAGACCGATTGCACAAAATATTTACTGAATGATTGTCCCCAATATAACGGCTTTATTGGCCAATTCTTTATGTATTTTAGAAGACTTTAATGCTCAGCTGTCATTATTGTCCTTTGAGTTGAACTCTTTGTCAGTAGTTGTGTTGATGGTGCACAGTACGAGTACTCATTTGTCATTGCTGTTTGCTCATGCTGCTGATCTCATCCTGCTCAGTCTTGCTGTGTGTTGTACACAACTGAGCCGGTCAAATAAGTTAGTGTAGACAGGTGTGGGAGAGAATTAACTTGTCCTTGCCACCACAATGATCCATTGTCTCTGGTGAAGTAAACGCCCAACTCAAGGACCCCTACGCACGCACACGCACACACACACACACACACAGCTTCGTCAGTTAATTAGACGAGTCAGTGGTGACTTTGCCCGCCTGCAGCCTGGCCCATTGACAATACCACTGTCGCTGATCACCTC
>JAVQJF010006869.1:0-20868 GCA_036023855.1 Gadopsis marmoratus
ACTGACATCAGAAAGAGGACCTGAACAAAACAACATAAACAATGTTTTGAAACCTTGACATCAACGTGCAGAAGAGAAAATGAAAGTACAGTGCAGGTTATTACCAACTAATCTGTTGACTTTTGTGTGTCAGATGACGAGAATGGGTGGTGCGGGTTCGTGAGACAGTGCTCGATGATGGCTGACATGCTCGGAACCAATTAAACACTGTGAACGTGCTGTATATTCCACAACCTCTTTTCTACGCTCGGTGGGAAAGCCAGCTCAGGGAATGCGTTTTTCTTTGTCCTAAAGTTGCGTGCTTTCCAACACATTAACAAAAGAATAAAGAAAAGTCAACACTTTCCACAAATGTGAGAGGATTCTGCTCTCTGTCCTTCGACATTGTGGACGATACCCGAAGCACCGTGGCCAAAGACCTCACATGGGTTTTGGTTATTATTCCTGCTTTGTCTCTTGCTTATTTGTGTAATCTGGGTCTCAATAAAGCATTATGAAATACAATCTGTACAAATAGACATCTCAAAAGCTATTTTCATCCATATGGGTAACATTCAGCCACTGTAAACAAAAACATTGTATTCTAAGATGATATTCCACTTTGGCATTTCCCATAAGGCCAGTGTACAGCCACTCCTCCCACTGTTGGGAGGAGACTGCTGCCAATTTGCTCAGATGCAACCAGTGAATGTTTATGCATGAATTCCGAGCAAACTGCACAAATATGGGTGGAATCATACGTGGGTTACTCACTATGAACTGAGTATTATTTTGTTCATAGACAAGTAACACACAAACCTGAAACTTAAAATACAAATGTCTGCCACTAGTCCTAAATGTCTCTATTTGCAATGAGGTTTCAGCTGAAAGCCGCAGCCAACCATGATGGCAGTGGCAGATGAAGTACACAACCCATGTAATGCAAACATCCAAGCAGTGCCAACTTGCATCATTTCGGTCTTCAGCTTCGGTCACCTTCATCTATCCCACACAACTTCTGATTCTCTCCAGTCAACATTATTCTATTGCCTGTCCCTTTTAACTACACTGTACCTTCACACTCTACTGCAGCCGCGTCCTTATGGCCAAAATGTACTGCATAACAAAAAGAAAAACTTTTCTGACATTCTTAGGATTTTGTAAAATCACCCCCTCAACTTTTTTACTTGTGATTTTATTGTACAGACAGACGACTATTCATAACACTTCTAAAGCAACACTAACATGGACAGTGAACTGACAAATTATGCATCTAATCTAATCTGCACATTACACAACTCTTCTCGCCAAACCTCCTGAATTTCCCCACATAGATTGTCTACAGTTTGCTAATACTGGTGGTATATGCAAAAAAGCATAAGTTTCAGTCACAATATGTGTCTCTACCAAGGTGGCAAACATGTACGTAAAGGAGCAACGGCTACTTTCAGTTGTCTGTCTATCAGACGCTCTTGGTATGAGTAACCTCATCAGGTCCTCTCACCATACAAAGCACAGGGCCAGTGTCTATAGTGTTGTCTGATAACGAATCAGCACATTTCAGTTAAAGCCTCCTAGAGAACAAAACAGTTAAACATGATATCTAATGTTTGGTTCCACCGTAATACCTTTGTTGACAACATAGTAAAAAATATTTCTTTCCAATATATGCCAGGTAGGTTAATATCAGGTGTTCTCAACATGAATATTATAATACTGGCACAAGCATACGCTCCTCAAACAACAAATTAGAAGCAACACTTTTTGGTCCAAGCTGAAAACTCTCCCTTTGACGAAGAGAAACCTTGAGGATGTACTGTATGTAAATATGACATTTTACCTTCCTTAGTTAGGTTTTTACATTTTGGCAACCTTTTTTTTTTTTTTTCTTCTTTCTTAGCAGGAACTTTCTACCCGCTTTCTGTTTACAATGAAATGAATAATTTTATTGTGTTCTCTTTCTGTCTTGGTCCTCTCATCTCTCCTACTGTACTGCTTAGGCAGAACGGAACCTGAACTCCACCCAATAGTGCTCCATCTGCCTTGAGCTGCTAAATAATACCGGTACATAATCACACATACGCACGCTCACACACACAGGCGGGCACACACATCTCAAATGCAACAGGGTATGAATACAGGCTTTTGGCTTGTGCCTTCATATTAAAACATGGTCTGAGAGGCAGGAGCTCGAAGTTGACAAAGACCACAGTTAGTCATTAAAAACATTTTGGTCCCCAAAAAAAACGGTTTACTGACTCTATCAAACAGTTAAGACCACTTTATGAGCCCCAGTCCACGTGGCTCCTTAACGTTTGTCTTCACTTCCTTGTCTTTCTTTCCTTTCACTCGTCCGTATCGGGCTTTACGTCCAACATTGCATGGAGCTCCTCGGGAGTGTACCCCAACAGGCTTTTTAAGTCACAGACAAAGCGGTAGACGTAGCGTTTCCCCGATGTCTTGTGGATGATGTTCTTGTCATAGTAGTAGCGTAGGCCACGGCTCAGCTTCTCATAGTTCATCTTGGGCTTGTTTTTCCTCTTGCCCCACCTCCGAGCAACCTAAAACAACGCAGGAAATGAGCATGTCAAGATGTGTCGTAAAACTACAGAAAAACTATTCTAATAAATGTGTGACAAATGAGTTCAATTTCAAATCCACAGTTAAAAAAAAATCTAAATAATCTGGTAATCATCTGAGAATAAAATCACCTACAAGTTCATTTTGAAATGAAACACTGCTGCAAAGTTAACGATTCAAAAAAAGATTGATGGAACCCAACAAGGCATGCAAACGTTTTTACAAAGTCAGAAGACATCTTGTTCATCTGGCTAACTACTTAGGACCTCCCAGCATGTGTACCAGTGACCAGCGGGGGTCACGGCCTCTCACCTCATCTGGGTCAGAAAGCTTGAACTCCCAGCCGTCGCCTGTCCAGCTGATGAAGGACTGGCAAGACTTGTCGGTCAGCAGCTCCAGAAGAAACTGCCACAGCTGGATGGGGCCACTGCCTGCACAATAGATGGGAGAGAAGGTGTGCATAAAAAAAAAAGAGAAAATAAAAAGCTATTTACAGATTTACACTGAAGAGACACATTGCATCTATGGTATGTTGATGCTAAATGAAATTCAAGAGTAGTAACACACATTTTTGGAAGGAAGATTTCCAGTGCAAGCGTTTACCAATTCGAGGCGGCACATCACATAAAACTATGCAAACGCTATCTGTTAATGCACTGCAAGGATAAAAAAATGTACAGTGTGTAATTCTGCCAATGATTCACTCATGTCTGAAGAGGGACAAAGTAAACCTTCTAATCTGGGTCAGACTGAAGTACAGCAGTGGAACCAAATGTCCTCCTAAATACAACAGTCCCATTCATCATGTGTTCTCTTGTCTACCAGTTGCCCTGTGCAGTATGCGAATCTAGAGTCTGTGTCTGTATGAGTTCCATACTGATGAAATCACAAGTTTAAAATAAAATGGATTGCCTTTAGGCTTCAGCTGCACATCTTAGGGACTTGAAAACAGACCGTGTGTGTGAGAAACAGAGCAGCTGCTAAGTCATCTGTAACGTTATAATGGATTGCATTTCTTCATGAATAAAGAGTGATATAGTAACTTTTAAAAACTGAACTTCAGCGCTATTACAACAGCTTATTGCAACTCGTGGAAAAAAGGAGGGAAAGCAGAACACACACAACCCAAAAGAGTATGGTCTCGTCTCTGAACTAGATTCACTGCAGAACACTTTGATCTTGTGGTTTCTCAGCACATACACTAACCCACCCACTTCTGAGGCTTGCATGTTGAAATCACACCTGCCTATGCAGCACATCGCCTCAGCAAAACTGAAGCTAAGCAAAAGTCACCTCTCTCGAGTGCCTCAGAAAACCAAACGTACCCTTATACAACACAAACAAAGGCTTTCAGGGAAACAGACGTGTGGGTTGAACACTTGAGATGGTGCTTTGCAAGCCCTCTTTACTCCTGCTAGGATTGGAGAAGGTGCATGACAACAGCCACCCCGACTTTGGAAAATAAGTGGCTGTGCAACACTGGCTCTCTTTCAGACAGAAAGCGTTGACGCGCATTCCAAAAGTCAGCTACTGTAACAGCGAGCCCACATAAGGGTCATACAGTGCCCGTTTACCAGCCCCCTGTGCTCTCACGCCAGAATGTAGGCGACCCTTTGACAAAAAAAAAAAAAGAAGAAAAAAAGCAAAAAAAAATAAAAAAATGTTTCCAAAAATATGTTACAAGACTCCATGCACAATGGGCCTCATTGAAAAAGCATACAGTGTGGCAAAACGGGTGGGTGGGGTGGGGGCTTGCATTCACAGCAGTGTTAAGTATCTGACCCATGGCACGCTAACAGAGTCTGTGCAGCTCTAGCAAGAAGGCTGAGTCGTGACTGGAGCTGCAATTGAAGATTATTCTATGGATTGTTTTTTGTAAATGTGATATGATAATAATAATAATAGCAAATCATGATTCTCATATTTGAAAAGGTGGAACTATAGCTAATATGTAGTGTATTAAATGACTTAAGCAAATAATTATCAATATTTTTACCATTTTGTTTTAACCACTTGACTAAATCTAGTAGCAATGTAAATAAAGTACCCCTGCGTGCATTTGTATGTGTGTACTTGTGAGGCAGAGCAGCAAGAAATTGAAGTATCATGGTACAGATTGAGAGTTTGCCACGTTGTAAGGCTGCCTGATGTTAAAAGGTGTAAATGCCAAATTGTCACAGGAAACAGCGGTGATGACAACTGGAGCTTCACTTATCTCTCTGCAGCCTTATCAGGCTCCTTGTCCTCACTACAAGTGTCACCTGTCACCCCGTGGCTGGGACAGGAAGCCGAGCAGAGCACGCTGTCATAAACATCGATTTGGAATTTTACAAAAGCCTATTTCTTTATTTTGAGGTTTGATTTTTTTTTGTTTCTTCTTTGGCTGAGGTTTCTCTCGCTCTTGCTCTCTTTCTTCCTCTATTATTTCATCCACCCACACACACGCACACACACACACACACACACACACACACACACACTCATTCAAAAAGTGCTTCCATCTTTGAAAGACTACACTTTCATTACGCCACTCCTAATAACAGCTAGGGCCAGAACAGGCTGCATGACATTTTTCTCTTTCAGGAAAATTGGGTATTTAAGCATGATTTTTTATTCCCCCCCCCTTTCCCCACTTTGTAAAAGCTCAGAGGAAGCACATTGTCCTCAGTGCGAACACATTACTATGCATTAGGCGGAAAACACTTGGCAGGCTTTCACACATGAGATCTTTGGAGTCATTCATCCTGCCGTAACAAAAGGATACATGTCAGACGTCAAGACTGAAGAGGCAAATGGAGTCAGTAATGTCCGTAAATGTTGTGATGTACATTTGAAAAGGCTTTTGGAAGAAGACATTTCCACATGCTCAGGTTAATAATACAGATTTGTGTCAGAGCAAAATTCATAAAAAAAATGTAATAAAAAAAGGCAGATGTCGTCATATCTTGTTTCATCAAACTAGAATGTAAATTGATTTCAAAAGGTGTAAGAATCTCTCTCGTTCATCCAGAAGGTTTGTCTGGTTGGTCGTGGGTATGATGCATCATATTTATTCTTAGCTCCTTGGTTCGGACCACTTTTGTCAAACGGCAAGCAGGGAGCAACACAGTCTCTAATGGTCACCAGAGGGGCTTTCAGACTGTCTTACTTGCCATCATTCGATTATAGGTACTTTATGACTTATTTCCAACATCATTATGAATGAATGACTCATTGTTCTATGAGCAGCTTTTGAACCAATAACCATACAGATGACCAGCTAACTCGTGCATACCGACTTGGGGACAGTCTGTTGATATCGGATGTATGCATTGTTAATGACGTTGAGAAATTTGCTCGGGTTTCCCCTTTCCCAATGCTGGCAATCTTGCAGCCTTGTGACTATAATTTACTCACAGCTGAAAAAGTCCCAAACACTTTGGCGCTAAGAGGCACACTTCAGTGTCTACACTGTAACTGTTTTTAAAAACAGCAATGTTTTATCGTACAGATTCAAACTAAGCCCTCTAGCTCATGACTACAAAGGATTAATATGTATGTACTTATGCAGCACATGATTAAGTAAGTATCATTTCCATGTCTTAATACAATATTTTACATTAAGAGGCAACGTACACAATCCACAAGTTATTTATATCAGTTTCCTATGTTCCTAGGTTCAAGCTGTATTTATGGCTCAGCGTTAACATACACATCCTGGTAAACTGTTAAAAGTAGTAACAGTAGTAGTTTTTTTTTTTTTTTTCCAAGCACTTCTTTCAGACCAAAAACCATGACAGATGCTAAAATAGTGCATTTGCTTCAGAAGAGTTTGCAGGTATCTCCACATCTTATTGAGCTTGGAGAACACAACATAAACCAGCTCTTTGAGGGTGTACGAGTCTGAAGGTGCCTCATGAGATGAAGAGATAATTTTACTCTGTGTTATGTGCAGGGGCAGGCATAATTTCTGTATTTCACCAGCGTTGCTAGGACGACCTGGAAAAAATAGGTTGCGATGCGGGCTGCAGATAACAAGGAGGTAGATGAGAAGTGAAGACAGAAGAGAAAAAAAAAAGTGCGCGAGAGAGACATAGAGACAGAGAGAGAGAGAGGGAAAGAAAGGTACGAGTAAAATGTATCTTGTTTCCTGTAATGTGCATGACTCGGGCTGCCAGGGTAAAAGGTGTTGTTTTTTTGCATGTGTTTTTTTTTTTTTTCCTTTTGGTCTAAAAGCGGTACATTAAGGTACCCCCACATCTGGGGCTTTTGCAGAGCATCAACAAGCATGTTACAGCTGCACTGAATTGTATTCCCTATAGAACTGGCGGGAGGAACTAACTTCTGCAACCGAATTACAAAAAAAAAAAAAAAAAAGACTAACCATGCATATAATGGTTGTTAAGCTTATAATTGAGCTTTTTGGTTTGATAATGACCAAAACCAAAAGTGAATATCAACCAACAGGATCTTCTGAAGCTAGAAAAACAAGGCATCCAGACACCATCGGGAGTAATCATAAATACCAATATTATTATTTAACGGTATCTCTGACCATGTTTGAGCTGTATTTGTAGTAATACTACTAATACTATAATAAATAAATAATATAGTTCTACATTTTGTTACTTTCTGAAACTATTAAAATGAATAATGGATGTATTTCTTTTAGGTGCACCAGCATCACAACCCTGGGGTTGCGCATGCTGGCTAGCTTACTGGCACACCTAAATGGAACAGAGCTATGATTAATGTTATTGTTGACCCTGTGCTTTCCCTGCTGTGACATTTTAAAAATGCCTGCAATGAAAAAGGGTCTATAGAATAACTGCAGCACTTTTTCGGGGCAGGAATCTTTACAAAATGATAATGTATATACTGTAACTATGACCGCTAGACATCTTACCTGTGTATCCTGCCAGTGCGGCTGCTGGGATGACCGGTTTATCTTTGCTCAGGTCTGAGCGCTCCCTCACATAGTCTTTGAAAGTGCCCTTGGGCTTGTGGCCATGCAGGGCAGTGGGGTAATCTTCTGAGTCGAAGCTGTCGTATGAAGGTACCCGCTGCAGGCTGCTGAATGAAGACTGACTGCTCCATGACTGGGTCAATCGGTCACAGCTCTCAAAGCTCTCGATGCTCTCAAAGGAGTCTTGGCCACCGAGCTTACCTGTGAGGGGAGAACGAGTGCAAACGGCAAGAGAGAGAAATAAGGTTGTTACAAAAAAGGAGCAAACTGTAAATATTATATGCACATCACGTTTTTAAAGATTCTTTAATAAAGCCTGAATTCTGTATGAATGTCTTGCTCTGCTTTTCCTCTAAAGAAACATTTGTAAGAATGGATGTGTAGCTATTTCTCAAGATGATACTACAATGCATAAGAATGTTAATTGATCATGTAGGTTTTCTGTAGAGCAAAACCTATGAAAGTGACATAAACAGCACCGTAACAGTAAATTATGTTCCTTCTCACTAAGCTATACTGTCCTGTTCGGTGCCACATCTCTCGACCATTTCACACGTCATTTCCCTTTTACAACCACCATTTGGATTAGATTTTAAATGGAAGACAATCACACAAATTGCCTTGCTATTTTTGACCTTGGGAAAGATAAGAGGAGCCTTTCAATGGTGAGTCATTATCAAATGACAGATAATGCAGCGCCTCGATTGATGCCGAAATCTTCGGCTGCTGAAATTGAAGCCACATGGCATCAGTTGTGTTACAAAATACTTTCCCACATTGGGAGAGCAGAACGCAACGCTCAAAAGCTTGGTATGTGTGATGCACGGGGAATGGACCTCATACCTCGCAGGCAAATGCTTAAAGCACTCGCAGGAGGCTTGGATAGTGTACATGACACATGCTATTCATTTATACAGCTGCGTATTTGTGAGAGGAAAATCCTCGCTTTATGGGCAAAACATGTAAACCATGCTGCTAATTCGTCTGTAAACTATCACTGGGAGAGAAAACAAGCCTGCACATTCAGAAAGTAAACAGTTTCATGAGAAAACCCCACGCTTACTAACTGAGGATGACACCTCCATCTCTTTACCCAGAAGGTTGACGCAAGAAAAGGAGAAAAAAAAAAAGAAAAAAGAATACGTTCTTGAAGGTTACACCACTTGAACTGTTTTACATGAAGGACAGGCGACGAGAGAACACCTTGTGGCTTTGGTTCATGTATCACGCTGACGAAAAACAATAGAGTTTATCTTTTTTTCTCCCAACCCAGTCTAGAGTGTATGAGACGGGTTTGTTTGAACCACAAACCAACCAGAGGGCCTGCTTTTCTTCTCTTCTCTTCTAATGCACGCACGCTGATATGGCATGACAACATTCTGGTAGCTTCAGCACAATCACACCCACACACTTCACATTTACATGCAATCACACATGCGCACACATGTGGAAACATTTATCTGCTCAATCCATGCAAAGTGTTTACAGCAGACATACGGCACACGATTCTTCGTTACTTCAGACTAATCCTGCGCTGCGCATAGAGCTCAACTATAGCCCTCATATCTAGTGTGCGACCGCTCACCTCGGCTGAGGCGTCCCACACACATGTTGTCAGGGGATACCACCTCCTGCTTGACAGAGAAGTAGTCCCCCTGCAGCGGGTTGAGGGGCGTGTCGCGTAGGATGACAGCGGGGTATTCGCTCTCATACTTAAGCGTCAGCAATTCCTCCGAGCTGATGGGATGAAGTGTCTGGTACGACTCTGTGATGAAGCCGGGCTCCGAGTATTCAGACGGAGGGACACACTGAGCATGCTCCACACCGTAGCCTGGAGACACAAAGGGAAACGGGTTTGGATAGGAAGCAGAGAAGGGAAGCAGGGGGCAAAGCACAGGAGGAAGCTCAATCTTAGGAGAGTGGAGTCATTATCCCCTCTTGTGCTTAACTGCTGCCCAAATAATGTGTGAATAGTTCATAACAAAACACCGTAACAACACACAACATAAGATGAATCTTGTACAGTTGAGGCAAGGTTATTGATTAGACATGTACCTAATATTATTTCCTATTATATGTGGTCAGTATGCACCTACAGCTACACAGGCGTCTTACTAGGATCTAATCTTGTAAATTGTTCTAACACTAAACCCCCAAACTCTTTCATTCGCAAAACACTAAACCACTCCTCTTCTTTCATTTCCATTCATATTTTAGGCACGCATCGTGTGCTTTCACGCAGAGTGACTGACTACGAGCGCGATGAGTACTTACTGACAAAGTAGTCTGACGTATAACGGGATTCCTGGAAGTTGGAGGTCAGTCCATTGATGGGGTAATGCTTTGTATCCTCTTCATGAAAAATAGATAGAGAACGAGCGTCAGTGACCTCGTCATTGATTTTCATGTATCATGTAACTGCATCCAGCATTATCAAAAATTAATGGCCTGGGCTAAAATGTGTCTTCCTGTTTGGCTCCTGTGACCAGAGCAAATGCCAACAATGTCCTAAATTGGTGCAAGCGGCGATATCGCCCTGTGTGGTGCGAGATTTTCTCACATGCTGCATGTGAGATAAAAAGCCTCTTAGCCTCTAGTCTCGGTCTTAAACCCATCTTATACTGTGCGGTGGCCTTACCTTTCTGAAGCATTTCTAGATGTTCCCAGAGGATGTCTCCCACAAAGTCAGGTGCTAAGTCCAGGAAGCGCTCCTTCCCCATCGCACACAGGCTGGCTCCGTTCATGCAGAATTTGTCAAAGTCAACATTCTTCAGACTGAATTCGTTCACAGTCCACGTTAGCCACGCAGCCACATGGTTTTCTGTCCACTGTCTGGGATCTGAAGGGGATCACAAGTGGCGATTGTTAAATCCACTGTTTACATACAGTATGCATACTACCGGTATATATTACACAACGTTCATCTCAACCTGTGACTGAGACGGTTTTCACTTTCCTGGGTCTAGCACTGCAGCACATTCTGCATAGTAACCTGTTTTCCCAGTGAGAAAAGTCAGACCTTTGGTTACGCCGCCAACTTTCACACTGCCTCTGTGGTAAATGTATCTACCCATAACAAGTCAATCAACAACAAACTGGTAGGCAGCGGTGGTTGTAAACAGCAGTGGTGATGGCAAGCCAAAACTCATGTCTACAGATATAGTATGATTACACAGACATACTGAAAGTCCCGCTGTTTCCAACCAAAGAGGCTCTGCGGTCAGACTCCATTTAGGAAGCTAACTCATTATTGTACAGTCTGTCTCTGTGTCTAGATTTTCTAGATGCTGCAGTCAGTCAGTCTGCCTGGATTGAAATGTATGTAATGTAAGGCCATTTCTTTAATAACTGGGTGTCTATAGGTTTTCAGTGACTCCTTCTTAGAGATGCCCTCCACTGAATGAGCCCAAGAAGTGATCTAATGAATGTGCAAGCTTGACATAAGATTTATTTTCCCCCAAAGAAAATGTTAGCAGGGACTAATAAGAATACAAGTCTTACCTTTGGGAATACCCAGCCGCTGCTGTTCCTTTGTGAAGCCACTGAAGGTGGCCTTCAGAGCCTGGGACATCATCTCTTTACTTCCTGGAGTTAGCAGCGGGACATCTCCGCACTCTGGATCTGCCCATCACAAAGTACAAAGAACACTCATTACGATATGACTTTGAGTAATATCAATATCTGTTTCATTTGGGACCGCAATTACTAATATGCTAATATCATATACCGCTTTAATAATTATTCACAACCCCAGCTACGCCAATGCATCCTGTATTACATTTCGTGCTGATAAAGCTTACTGAATGGAACATTTTATTGAGACAGAGAGAGGTTCAGCTAGATATTCACACACACATACACGCACACACAAAATCAACACAGTTGTATCTGACCGTGATCACCAACATGGCTCAACAATTACATCCCGTCGAGACAGACACGGTCTCCGTATCAGAGTCAATCTCTTTAAATGGGAGCTGAACTGTTTGAAAACCGAGGTAACACTGCATGTGCACTATTTTTTCCAAGATGATACACACAAACATGCATGCAAGTAGGCTAAATAGCAAAGAGCGGAATTAATCTTTTGCAGTTTACAAACAGAATTTAGTGCATGGTGATTTCCATACAGTTCAGAGAATGTCACACAAGTGGCTTTCAACTACAATATGTTACATTGGTCTACGGTTTCTGGTATTTCAGGCAGGGTCTTGAGGTAAATCCCAATCCTATGGCACTCTTCTTTAAAATAGACATACAAGTATTTATTTATAAAAATACTACAACACACTAACGTCTCTCCTAACCACACATCCTGGGTGGGAGAGCAGTGCATGGTGCCCATCAATGACACCATGACCCCTGCTAGCCCTCCTACCGTGTTGCGCCAACACAGTGGGCCTACTGTCACCAGACCAAGAATGGGGTCAAACAGTCTGAGAGGTCAAGGGTCGAGGGATGGGGTGATGATGTCACCGTGGCTGCTGGCGGGTGTCTAGGAGAGTTGGGGGTGGGCTGACTCAAGGGTCTCAGTGTCACACTGGGCTTTCTGTTCTCTCCTCACAGCCAGTGGGCACCCGGTGCGGAACAGAGCTCCCTTTGATGGCTTTAAACAGTGCCTGATGACTCGCACTCATCTAATTAGACTGACCGGGCTGCAGAAGTGTGGGATAAGGGCGCAAAGCAGTGGAGATGATGAGGGGAGAAGGGGAAAGACCCCCGGGGCACTAACACTAGAATAGATCGCTAAAAACTAATCTGGCCAAGAAGACTCGACGGATGACTTGTAAATAGGCACAAAAAGGCCGTACAGAGTTCCACTGACACGCCTTTGTCATTTAATCTGCAACCTGCCCACACATTATCACAACAAAGACAGACATATATCGTGATCTGTTAAAAGCCTGCATTATCTTGTATGATCAACTTGGGGGCGTGAGGCAAAAACCTCTGCAGACAACAACAGGGCATCTTGGGGCTTCAGCAGGTTAAGGTACACACAAACTGAAGGGTTCAGTAAGGCTTCAATTTTTGCAGCATGCCTCTCTTTTCAGCTCATCCTTCTTGTCTGCATCCATTGCATGTCAATTAAAGTTGTTAAAACCCAGATCCCAAAAAAGGCTTGGCTTGAAGGCAAACTAGTGATGGGGAAAAGTTGTGTCACTCCTCTCACAGCACCGCCATTCGTCTAACCCAGATGTTCTGGCATCTCCGCTGGCTGGTGGTTTTATCTGCCAGCAGAACACTGGGGCAACATACAGTTCATGCTTGTTTTCACCACTCGCTATCGTCTCGACCTCGTCTGGAATGCACAGCAGCTGTCCCTCCTTCGCCCAAGTAACCAATGTCTGTCTGGCTGTTTGTAAAATTAGGTCTCCCAGTTTCTTTTTTTCTGTCTTTGGCTCTTCGCCCCCCACCTCCCCTCTATTTTCTCGCTCTAATGAAAGAAACCTCGCAACTGGCCCGAGACAGAGGACAGACAAGAGCTCTTTGCTTCTTCATGTGATTCAATTAGGCCTGTAATAATATATTGCTCTCTGTTGCACTGGCAAACAAACAGAAAGTTATTCATTCAAGTCAGAAGTAAAAGCAAGGTAGAAGAGCTGAGAATAAACACTGTTTTACAGTCTCACACAAGACCTATTGTCAGACACAGCTCACATTTCAAAATATGCAGTTGCAGTTTCACAATGAAAATAAGACCTGAGCGAGCTGCCTTTGTGTACAGGTTGACAGCAAGGTTGTCTAGGCCCCTACTGAGCTAATTTTTCTTTTAAGTACTGCTGGTAGTGTAAAAATGTACACGTTGCAAACTGAGATGGGACTGGTGCTCAGACAGTCTACACTTTGATGTGAAGGCAGGGGCGAAGTGTGGCAGTTTATTTAAGCTGGATCGAGTGGAGTTTGTCTACACTTTCGAACCGTTTACGCCCCTCCCTCTCCATCGCTTTTATCAAGGCGGCCCCAGCCTGTACTTGCCCAGACAGACTTCAGCACTAAATCCTCCATCAAAACACACTCAACACCATCGTGCATGAGAACTACCATTAAGCGCTCTAAAGAGAGAAATATGTGAACCATGATTATACAGCAAATTAAAAATGTGAGCTGCAATTTGTGCGATTTTCTTTTGTTTTGACTTGCTTCCCGTTTAAAAAGAGCTTGAAGTGGGATTTTTTTTTTTGACAGCCTTGCAGCAATTCAAAGCACAACAAATGTCTTCTGAGTTTGGACTGTTAGGTAAAAAGACTAATTTCTCTTTCAACAACACACTTGACTTTCTTACCCGTGTGTTATGCGTATGCACGTTGCAAAAGCGAAGCAGAGAGCACGGCAAGGCTGAAAGGCAAACAAAAGACCTAAAAGTGCAATGATAATAGAGCAGCCTCCATGGTGAATGATCCATATGAAAGTTATCTTGCGGCAGAGCTAATGTACAGTGTGCATCCATTAGTGTGAGAGGCCAGCTTGGATCTAGACAATCTCTAGTAAATGATGAAGTCCTGATAGGATTTCAATGCCTGTGAGTCCCATTAGATACAGAATGGTTAGAGCATCCACAAGTCATCACTTTCCACATTAGACGGTGTGGGTCTGTCCGCAAATAAGTCCCATCCACTTAGCTCATGAAATGTGGGAGTGGGTGTAACTCACAGGCAGCATTATGGCATTCGCATTTCACTAACAAGACAGAGTAAAAAGAACGTCTGGAGTGAAAAGTACGAAATGAAACCAATTTTTCCTAATGATGTAGAAGGAATCATTCGTCTATAAGTCCATCTATTCTAAGAATCACTGATGAATTGTGACTGAGGTTTAGTCTGGATGTACAGTAAAATCTATTGATTAGCCACTCCCCTCCTGCTGTGATATGAGTAATGGACAGGCTGCTGAGTGTGACGACCATATTTTTCACCGGGGATTCTCACCGAGAGACTGCGCACCTCCACTGCCCTGCCCTGCCCTCATGGCCATGCCCCAACCCAACCTTAAAACGGAGGTTCTGTTTGGCACTTTAGGCTGTTAAATTGACAGTATATAAATATAAACACACATGAGCTAAATTAGCAGCCTGTGCACCAGAGCGTGGGCGTGAAATTGGGATTTTTGCGACTGGGGCCAAAGTCTATGGGGCTGGAACAGGCAGGGATGGGCAGGGCAGGACAGGGCTGGGAAAGATAGCGAGGGAGCATCTCGGGTGGGTGAGGGGTGACTGCGTTGGGGGGGATGAGTCACCAGCCTGTAATATGAGCCCATCACAGGACAAGAGAACCGGGGGTGGGCACAGCAGAGAGAGAAGAAGACAGGAGAATGAATGGGAGGTCTCATAAAGCCTCCTCTCTTCTCCTCAACTCTGGAGTGACATCACAGTGGGATCGGTGCCATCTCCCAGCCTCTGGCGGAGACTCGGTTCATTCATAAAGCCTGGACTGCTGCCTCCACTCAGAATGATGCAACAATACAAGCAGAGCAGGCAACCAGACTCAACAAATAAGGGACAATATGCTTTCTATCATGCAATTGAGCTATAAATAGCCCTGTATAGAGTTCAACCAATGAATGTGTATGTTGGTGTGAGGAAGAGAGAGTCAGTCGGCTGTGAAACTGTGAAAAAAATCTAGAAGGCTATTCAATGTTGGGTTTTTGAAAAGTGAAAGACTTTAGGGTCATTTATTTTTATCAGTGTCAATGCATGTGGTAATTTGTGTCTCCCTCTCTGTGCCCTTCTGTAGTGTATGGTGGGCTTTTTATAACTCAGCAAGTCAATTTCCTGTGGCTAAGTTGCCATTTCCTGAGGGAAGTGAGCCGAGTTGTGGGTTCAGGTGAGGGTCAAACATTTCTGAACCACCACCACTATGGCCTCATACCCTTCCTGAATATCCCTACATACATACATGTGAGCAGGGAAAAGACTGCTTGCCAAAGGCTTATCATCAGCTCTTTAAGGCGGACCAGTCTACCCACAGCAGACCAAAGGTGACCGTGGTATCTAAGAGAGCCTTTGATGGAGATCCATATCTGGACCCCTGGTCTGAGAACGCAGGGTCATAAACCCCACCAACATTAAGGGGGCCCATTCAGCGCCACATGGTGATAAAGAGGCGGCTGAGGGCTGCTGTGGGGCAGGGGGAGGAGGACGGGGTGGCAGTCAGGTTTTGAGAGGGCTGATTGTTCAGGCAGCCGCTCCGCTGTTTAGATTTCCACGCCAATGCCAAGGACCAGGAATAGACGTGTAGGCCTGGCTTAAGCCAAAGTGTAGGAGCTGGACCCCACCTGGAACAAAACCTGCTCCAGCGCAGGACCGTTGTTAACCTAAAGAAATCCGACGCATAAACCAGGACCATCACAGACAGCAGTGCTGAAACGCTAGTTTTATTCTGAGGTCTCCACCACTGGCTTCTGGCTGCCCTCTCCAAGCACAAGCCTGTGGTGGTGTAAAGCAGCTGTACTGGACGAGGGCACTACTGCTGACATCCATGGTCATGAAAATAGAGTTGTCCAGGATCATCAGCACCACAGACATACAGGCTACTGAAGCAGACAATAAGTGAGACTAATACCCCATAGCTGCCTTGCTGTCTTTCTTTCTTCCACTCCCTCCATCTCCGAAATCATATTAGCTTATGATGTGAAAGTGCATTAACTCTACTGTTTATGCCAAAGTCTCAGCGCTTGATATGACATTACCTCCGAGTTTGAAATGATACGCGCCATCACCAACAGACGCTAAACATATTTTTGCTAAAAGCTTGATGGAAATTCTTTCTTTCCAGGAGGAACGAGGGAAACGGAGAGAAGGCGCTTTCAGCAGGATTTGGCTCCTTGTTGCTTGTTTGACTGCCTACAAGCTTTGTTGCTCTGTGATCTCTAACAGTGCGAAAAGGCCTGGCTTTTAGGTATGCCTCAAGTATTAAAAAGGTTGAGCAACGGTAATGTGCACCTCACAACAGCCCATTGCACAAACCTTCAAGATCTCTGTCACTTTGAGAAGGCAGAAAAATAGCATTGGGGAAAAAGCTCAAATCCAGTCCACACTAAAGCACATCACAAGCAGTAGAGGCAAATCTCACACACCTTGAAGGTTTTCCATGACCTCCATATATGTTAAATATTTATCATGAAAGCACTACTTGGTCCAAAAGGATTCGACTTTGTCTTGTTTTATCCATCAGTGCCAGGCACAGTGGCGAGAAAAGGGAAATGACAGGCGAGAAACTGTACTGGAGAGTGCAGGTGGTGTTAGCCTGTATCTGTATCCAGGCTAGCTGCCCTTCCAGGCTCAATCCCTGCTGTAAACAGACAGGGGATGCTCTGGGGGAACTGTTTAGGCGTTAAACCAAACACACGACACATCTGACAAACTGTTTATTCCCTGTGTTGCATTTTTTCCACAAAACATGGTGCCTGCCCCCATTCTAAGTCCAAACTGATACATTCCACAACCAGGTCCCCGATACAAATGTGAATTGTGTGGGACAGTACACAGCCACACATCGACGCACATGAATGGAATCGTTTGCCACTCGACCGTCCTTTAGTGCAATACATACGCATACATGTGTTGTGGTGGCTGGGTCCAATTAAACATATCAGACGTATATCAGAGCGTGTTGCTTGTTTGAAGGCAAGCTAGGGGCGACAGATGGATACTTGATAAATAAATTCCCCCAGACCGCAGTGTTTTCATGTTGCGTGCCTCACATTCCACCTCTGTTTTACAATCGCTAATGCACTTCTCACAGCTTTCTTGTTTTCCTCTAATGTGACCAAAAATGACTTGTGGTCTAAGTGGCAAAAATGGTTTCGGCTCAGGATGATGAATTACTCTTCTATTTTAAGCTCAGTGAAGTCTCCGTGGCTAATAGGAGCAGAAAACATCAAACATCTGGCTTCATATCTCTTCCCTTATCTTATTCAATACTTGTTAACTTGTTTTTCTTGACGATGTGAAACACCTCAGCTTTAGCTGACTTGGCTGATCAAAAGCTGTAAACCACACTTTGATAACTGGACATTTACAACAGTGTTTTGCAAAAAGAGACGGAAGTGATTTCCAAAACATGCAGATATCATTGCAGATGTGTAAACTCATGCTCACCTTCTGTATCTCCCTCTCTCCGTTTCTCCTTTTTCTTCTCTCTTAGACACACACACACACACACACACACACACACACACACACACACACACACACACACACATGCACACACAGGCACACACAGGCACAGACAGGCTGTGACTCATTCCATCCAAGAATGACTGGACTTCAGATATCGCGCTGCTTCACTTGACAATGTGACTGGTCATGATGAAAGCACTTATCATATCTTGTAAAAATACTTTCTCAATGAGTCACAACTTGCCACTGTTATGTTGTAACTGCGCATAAAACACATGTTTATGCAGCAAAGAGAGCACCTCTAATGAGCATTTATGTGAAGCCAATATTTCACCAACACAATGGCAATTCTCAAGGTGGATATTGGCATAGTCCAGTTGACATTATGTTCTGCATATGTGGACAGCAGACACAGTCAGTAAAGTCAACTCATTTCAATATGGAAAAAAATGCAGGGGAGGTCAGGCTAAGCAGACAGCTGCTTTTACTCACGAGGCCACCTAAAAACGTACACTGAGTACCATTCCTCGACCTCCTCCATGGCTGCACATGTGCCTCCCATTTGACTGCGTCACTGAGGCCCATCTCGTCATGAGCGCCACAGAGTCACACCTGCACAGCAGAGCCAGCCACCCACGCAGACACACCCTTCTTTATCATTCTTTGCCTTGGCAGGCCGATCAATCAATACAACGCTCATGCTGTAGGCCTGATATACATGAAGCCACATGTCTGTGGCTGTGTCCCATTTGTCCACCTGATTACAAAAGCAGCATGTATTGCTTACTCCAAAAACAGGTGGTGTGCAGCAAACGCAGACAAATAGAGAAAACAAGGGAAGAAAATCTGGAACACGCACTGAACAAAATCAGTGACATGGTCTGGCTGAGGACAGCTGAACATCCCTGATGAAAACAAACCCGCTGCCTTTCAGGACAGTGGAGGGATTCTCAAAGTAGGCGTGTTTGTAAACTAGCCCAGTGTCTATTCCATCATAGGAAACACAGCTCCTAAATGTGGAACCACAAAACAGAAACACAACAAGAGGATAAAAGAAGATATACGGCACTCAGGACAATGTTGAGATGCGTGGGTGGTTGTGGAGCCATTCTGGGGCAGCGTCAGGCCAGTTAGGGTTCACAGTGAGACTGGTAATGTAGGGAGGGGAGAGGCCTGTGGTAGCAGAAACCAGTAAGCGAGCCAAGCAGACACAAAGTCGGACAGCCAGTGGCGTGTGGTGCAGCAGGCGTCTAGTGCCGTGACTCAGGGATTACAAGCAAGGAATGACTGGGGATGGGACAAAGTGCACTCACCAGGAACTCACTACACACACCACATCAAGGTGTTAGAGGAACTCATGTGGCCAACAGAACATTGGAAACAGGGGAAAGAAAAAAAAAGGGAAAGGAGGGGGAGGAACACTAGAGGAGGAACTGTGTGAGTGGGTGGGAGAATGATTGAAAAGAGTTGTCTGTTACAAAAAAAGCTGGTTAATGCTTTATTTCCCCAGCCAAGGAACCTTTTCTACGTTGTTCTGGTTGTTGGCTTTTCGGGGGAATGTGAGCAACGCGAGAAGCTGTTGAAGACCGATTGCTAAGAGAAGCACTCTAATCATTTTGATCTCAAATCACTTTCTAGCATAGCGAGGACTATGCACTACCACCGTGTCGACCACTCCTTGGAAGGCCTCTCTTTCTCCATCCCTCAGCCTTCCCAAACCCCCTCTGTCTCGCTCACCATATGCTTACTATTTAGCCGGCTGCTGTATCTGGTGCTAACACGCCTTACTTTATGACTAAGCTTCATAAGCGAAGATTAAGGCGTGTACTCTCCAGGGAAGCATCGAGATAGGACCAGCGCAGTATAATGGCTTTATGTTTATATGGGCAACGCAGCACATGACGGCCTGAATGAAGGAGTAATGAATGAAACGCTGACTGAATGGGCGGATAACCCATTTGATGTAACGCAGCGGCATCAGCATGAGCAGCTCGGGAAAGAAAGAAGGGTCATTGTGGAAACTCACAGACAGCTACTTCACGCCCCCAGTCTGTTGACAAGACTCACCAGCACAGGGAGGCCCATTGAGCAAGCTGATATCTGTTGCCCTCTAGGCACAGACGTGGCCTGGTCAAACACTGCCTAATGGCATATGGGTGATGCACTCAACACTGGACTGACCCATCAAGTTTTGACTCCTGCAAACCATATCAGATGAAAAACGGACCGGTTTGCTCTGTTTGGCCCGAATTCATTGACAGACCACATCAAGAGACGCCTGGATCACCCAAACAGTGTTTGCTCAGCTGCCAGGCAGCCACGCACACTCAAACATTGGCATATATTACACTGCGCTACTGAAGGAGTGCTGACACAAACACGTCGAAGCAAAAACCTGACCCCTGTGTAACATGCTCCGTTCTAACACAACCTAGCCCTCTCCGCACCATACCAACATGGCAGGCACCTTGGAAAAGAAAGTCAGTGAGGCCTTTCTACGAGTCACTCGTGTGACATGGCCTGTGTGTGCGTACTGTTTGTGGCGGGCGTGGAGCGAGATGCCTTATAAGGGCTCTCAGCAGACACATCAGGGACGCAGGTTACAGCAAACAGCAGCGTTTTGATCAGATAAAAGTGAGCCTCCCACTCAAGCTCCTTCTATGCCTCCATGCATGCCACCCAGCAGGGCATGCTCACAAACATTCCTGCCAGTCACTGAACCCCGACCTTCGGGCCTGATGAAAAGAGAAGGAGAGTAAAAGGATGGACAGCTCACTCGAGTCTAGATCGGACAGCTCTGTTGACGACTCTAAATCTATAATTGGATAAGCTCAGGTCAATCTTACTTGATTTAACGCTCCAAAAAGAACTCCAGCAGTATAAGAGTAAAAAAAAAACAAAAAAAAACGTGGAGGCGCTTGTGCTTTCATGTCTGTAATTATCTTTCTATCTATCTTTAAAACATCTCTCTGTAGAGCTGACAGTCCTGTTATGGCTACATGACGCTTTCAATAATAAGCTACCATGATCTGGGTTACACTGAAGTAAGAGTGCTGCGTCAGGATTTGGCTACTATGACTGAAAAGAGGAATAAAAGCTTTGTGGAAAGTTAGATGCCTTGTTTGGGTGCACCTCTGAGCCTGTGAGCACTTTAAGAGGAATGACCTCCGAGGGAGGGGGAGAGAGAGAGAGAGAGAGAGAGAGAGAGAGAGAGAGAGAGAGAGAGAGAGAGAGAGAGAGAGAG
>JAVQJF010006880.1:0-12952 GCA_036023855.1 Gadopsis marmoratus
AGTAGCAGAGGGGGTTGTTAATCAGTTTCAGCTGCTTTGGTGTTAATGAAATTAACAACAGGTGCACTAGAGGGGCAACAATGAGACGACCCCCAAAACCATTCCTGTTTTGGGGGTCACTGACATCTTTTCTGACTGTTTTCACTAGTTTTGCATTTGGCTAGGGTCAGTGTCACTACTGGTAGCATGAGGCGATACCTGGAACCTACAGAGGTTGTACAGGCAGTCCAACTCCTCCAGGATGGCACAACAATATGTGCCATTGCCAGAAGGTTTGCTGTTTCTCCCAGCACAGTCTCAAGAGCATGGAGGAGTCCAGGAGACAGGCAGTTACTCTAGGAGAGCTAGACAGGGCTGTAGAAGGTCCTTAACCCAGCAGCAGGACCGGTATCTGCTCCTTTGTGCAAGGAGCAACAGGATGAGCACTGCCAGAGCCCTACAAAATGACCTCCAGCAGGCCACTGGTGTTAATGTCAAACAATCAGAAACAGACTTCATGAGGGTTGCCTGAGGGCCCGACGTCCTCTGGTGGGCCCTGTGCTCACTGCCCGGCACCGTTGAGCTCGATTGGCATTTGCCATTTAACACCAGAATTGGCAGGTCTGCCACTGGCACCCTGTGCTTTGCACAGATGAGTGCAGGTTCACCCTGAGCACAGACGTGAAAGGGTCTGGAGAATGTTATGCTGCCTGTAAGATCTTTCAGCATGACCGGTTTGGTGGTGGATCAGTGATGGTCTGGGGAGGCATATCCATGGAGGGACTCACAAACCACTACAGGCTGGACAACGGCACCCTGACTGCCATTAGGTATCGGGATGAAATCCTCGGACCCATTGTCAGACCCTATACTGGTGCAGTGGGTCCTGGGTTACTCCTGGTGCATGACAATGCCTGGCCTCATTTGGCGAGAGTATGCAGGCAGTTCCTGGAGGATGAAGGAATTGATACCATTGACTGGACACCATCAGTCGTCTCATTAGGAGCCTGCCCCGATGTTGTCAGGCATGCATACAAGCATGTGGGGTCCATTCAAACTACTGAGTACCATTTTGAGTTACTGCAATGACATTTCAGCAAATGGGCTAGCCTGCCGCATTAGTTTTTCACTTTGATTTTTGGGGTGTCTTTGAATTCAACCCTCTGTAGGTTGATAATTTTAATTTCCATCAAACGATGTGGCATCCTTTTGTTCCTAACACATTACCCAGTCTATATCAGCATAGATATCCAGCATGATTTTTTCCCCATTAAGATTTCATGTGTTTTCAAAGTGTTCCTTTAATTTTTTTGAGCTGTGTATAAGTGAAGCGGAGTGTTTTGTGTTTATCTGTATTTTCTCTGTGTGTCTTAGGGTTGCCTTGGAGACACTGGACCGGCTGACAGAGTCCCTGGACTTCACAGACTACGCTTCACGCATTATCCACCCGATTGTTCGGACACTTGACAGCACGCCTGAGCTGCGCTCCACCTCCATGGACACCCTGTCCTCGTTAGTGTTCCAGTTGGGCAAGAAGGTAACTGGCTGTCCCCAGGGCTCCCTTTAAATGTACCTATTATTCAGAAGGCTAATTCCAGCCTCCCTGCTTCCTACCAATTTTATTACTTCCTGCCAGACTGCTTATATCATTGACCATTTGGCAGCTGGTGGGTGGTGTTTATGAGACAGGATGAGGTCACGTTTACCTCTCCCTCTCCTCCTGAACTTCCCCTCCCTTATCCCTAAACACTCCTATCATTTTCAGACCTAAACTCAGAACCACCAGCTGCGACTGGCAATAAATGTGCAGGGGAAGCTTTGATCTGAGACTCATGGTGGTTAGATACAAGTGCTAAGTTATTTGGCTTATGACAAGGGGAAAGAGGTAGCAAGACTAAACCACTTAAAAGAACACATGGCTTTTATTTACTCTCTTTCCCTTCTCTCTTATTTTCAGTACCAGATCTTCATCCCCATGGTGAACAAAGTGATGCTGAAACACAGGATCAATCACCAGCGTTATGACATACTCATATGTCGCATTGTTAAGGTAAGCTCCCCCATATATCCAGGTTTTCTCAAAAACATATTAAACCAATGGATACTGCAATAATGTTCATTGTTCTCTTGCTTCTTGCCCAGTCAGGCCCACATTATATTATAACCCTTCATGACACAGCGTAACAACAGGTGGTCAAGCAAGAAATTGCATAATCATAAATACATTTTTTATGTACACTGTACCATAAGCAAGTCATTATCATGCTCTGTCTATCAACAGTTATCCCTCAGGAAGGAAATGCATGTCTTTGAATCTGTGTGTGGGCTGTGTGTTGTCTTTATGGCCATAATAGGGCTATACTCTGGCAGAGGAGGAAGAGGACACTCTAATCTTCCAACATCGCCAGCTTCGCGGTAACCAAGGTGATGCTCTGGTCAGTGGGCCAGTGGAGGCGGGGCCTATGAAGAAGCTTCATGTCAGCACTACTGCACTTCAGAAGGTGAGAGGGATTTTTTCTTTTTTTACTTTTACAACTGGTTTCTGATTTATACTTTCATAGTAAAAGGTAACACACACAAATCTTATGTAAAGCCCCGAAGTTTACTTGTGGTGATGACATACGAAAAAACAGGTGACAAATGAGAAGAAAAACATAATGAATGGAGATTTTCCTGCGAGGAAAATGATGTGAATCATATGCTATGACCTTCAGTCACCAGGTTTCTTCTGAAATTTCTATCACTCTACACCAGGGGTGCTCAACCAGTCGGAGAGATTTCCAGTCGATTGCAAGAAGTGTCTAAAGATCTAAAGCAGGGTCCAGGTCCAATCCGGCCTGCAGTATTAATGACATACAAAGCACTCTCCCGGTCAGACATGACGGTGAAACATGTCCTGGTCTGGTCCTGAGGTTCCAAAACTGCTGTGTAAAGTTAACGAGAGCGAGGACAAATTACATCCTGTGTGGTCCTTTCAAAAGAAACTTACGTTTCTCCCTCAATGGTGTTCCTTGTATTGGCAGTTAAGGAGGATTTTATTTTTTTGATAAACCAGAAATGGTTGTTTCTGAATCCATAGTAAGCAGAGCGGTTTGATACGCACCACAGAGCAATCGGAGCCCCTTGTCACTTTTCAAACCATCATTGTCTTCCGCAGTCAAGAGTTTCCGCTGGCAGACGGAAAATGTCATTATCAAAAAGGAGAAAAGTGGACCCAGAGTGTTGAGTTTTCCAAGAAAAATTGACAAGTTCCTACTTATTCACAGAAGTGAGTGGGAAACCAGTGTGCTTAGTTTGTATGCAGCAAGTTTCAATCTTAAAGGAATACAATATTAAAACACCAAATGAACAGCACTGGCTGCAAAAGCTTTGTGCATGTTTGGGACTACCTACCTTTGTGAACAAGTGTTCTCTGTAATGAACATCAATAAGACAAAGCTGCACTCAAGGCTCACACACAGGCACTTAAATGACATTCTGAGGTTAGCTGCTACTCAGGATATGAAGCCTGATATTGATGCACTTGTGCAAGCCAAAAGATGCCACGCCTCAGGAGCAAAACAATAAGTTAACTGCTGAATATGCTGCTTTAGACACCTTTTGCACGCTGAAGAATATATTACTGTGAATACTATCTATGGTAAAATGTAAAAACGCTGAAATATTGTGCAATATGAAGTAGGTCAGCAGCTTCACTACAAATGGGTTTGGTGGAATCCTGTTGTTCACCTGCTGCCACACATGTTTGTGTGCAAAATGTATAAGGCAGGTACTTTAATCATAAAGTTCAATTTGGTATTTTTCAGTTCCAAATTCCTGAGACTAAATGTTTTGTGCCTTTGTAGATCCACTGTGATCAGTTGTACTGCACATGTGTACATGATAAACTCAGGCATAGTTTTATTTGGGTGCATTACATTATGCTGGCAGGCTACGGCTCCCTATTTAGACTGGTAGATCTCGGCCGACAGTCAAATTTGAAAGTAGCTCTTGGTTCAAAAAAGGTTGGGCACCCCTGCTCTAAAAGGATAAAAAGATAAACTGGTATATGCCTTTATATCAGAAGATCAATAATAAGACATTGTACATCAGATGTGGTGAAAAATGTCTGTCTGTCAGAGAGCACAAACATGTCAGTTTTACAACTGTAAAATACTGTATCTCAATTCTGTGTCCAAAATAACCAAAGCTGTTTGGACCAATGTTGGTCGATTCCTTTTCAGTGCTCTGACAAATCAAACTATAGCAGATCTCTTGGAAATAAAATAACAATAACGGAAAGTTCTTGTTTGTTAAAATATCTCAACTGAGAGCAGATGGGTGACATTGGGCTTGCCTTGAGTTTGTGACCCAACCCCATCACAACTGTTGGCTTATGGCAGCGTGCATATCCCATACCATGTCCAGGCTGATAGACAACATCAGACAATGCTCTATCCGCAATACTAAATATCTTACAATCCCTCTCTGTGCTCCCTCTCCTACTTGACATATAAAAAGAAAAAAGTAATCTCTGTGTCTTTTCTTGATCGGGCCTGTCTTTGTCTCATTGTTTTTTCTCCTCCAGATGCTTTTCTTGATATCCTGTCTCATGAGATAAACAGATTTCCACTCCCAGTGGATGTCAGAGCAGAGCCAGTATCTGATTCCGCACTCTTGGGAGGGACTTAATTATACTTCGGCAGTGTAGGCGAGGCTAAGACAGTCCTATTTATCTGCATATAAATGCTCAGCACATTCCCATCAGCCTGGGCTAAACTGCTTTATGCAGCCGTAATGTGCTGTATCTCTTGTCAAAACAGCTCCTTGGCGAAGGGAGACTGCTGTGATGCTGATTGTAAGACACAAGTGCAGAGCTCAGGGGTAACATGCCTCACATCTGTTCCAACAACACTGAGGAATTTGAAGCAGTCAAAATACAGAGAGGAGGTACAAAGAGACATCTCTACCTAATGAACAGCAGTCCCCAAAGTCTAATCAAACACACACAAAAACACAAAATCAAATAACCTGGAGCTTACCTGATCTGCAAGCCATATCCACATCTTTCTCAAAGTCAGTCTGAGGACAGAAAATAATAAATACCTGTATTAAGTGTGCACACTCTACCAACATGAACAATGAATAATACATTCTGGATGGTGAAAACAAACATATGCATATTCGTACCATGAGCTGAGCATGGCCATTCTGGAAAGATCCTCCTGAATCTCCATTAGCGTCCTCCTGGCGGTCGACCACGCGACACTTCACTGCCTCCTGAACCTGTAGGATACCATGAGATCACAGATCATGTTCTTAGTGCTGGTAGGATATATAAATATATCAGTTCACAAATATTGAGTGAGTGACCTCATGTTCATTACACCACAAAAAAACAGAAGTATTTGATCGAATTAACTACAGATTTTGGTACTCTTAGAGAGTTACAAGTAGTCGGGCTAGAAAGTCTGGGCTACGATCTTCGTCTGATGGCGGCAGTACAAGACAAAGGTCATGGGTTCATTAAAATCACAATGGTTCACCCCACTGGGAGCCTAAATGTGCTCAACAATGCATCCCTACCCATCGTGTGGATTATAGACCTTGTCATGGACCACGGACCATAATGACCATGCTGCTCTAGGTGAAATTGGGGGTTGATTATACTAGTCTGCGGGGGTCACCAAAATTCATTTGGAATCATTCTCTAATTTCACTCAGTTTTACATTGCTGTTCTGTCATTTATGGTATTAGGGCATAATATTCCCCTTTCCTGGTAAGGTTTTATTATGAAACAGATGCAGGAAATGTTGAATTAACATCAATCGAAAGAATGACAATGTAGATAAAAGAAAAGTCTAAGCAAAGGGTCCATTCCACTGGCAGCATGAATATGCCCAAAGAATGTCATGACCATCTGAAATTTTTTTTTATTGTGTGTGCAAAGTTCACATTTAAATCTGTAGGTGGTGTTAGAGGTGGGCTCACGCTGACATTCCAAAACAGAAAGGGTGCATTGTCTGGGGAGCATGATATGTTGATAACAACCCAAATTACCCCATGACCATATTGATCATGGGGTAATTTGGGTTATTGGTGGCATTATATTTTAAGTCTGGGGGTCTCCAAAATCCTAAGGAATCATCCTCTGATGACCCTACACCAAATTCCATTTCAATTTGGCCAGCATAGCTAGCACTTGACCAAAGTTTTGGACAGACCAACTGACATACCAACATAGCCATTCATATACTGCTGGTAAAAATGTAAAACTAGCCTCTACCAAGATATTTATGTATTTAACTGATCAATACCACACCAGTTTCTATGGAAACACCTTAAACTGATTTCCACAGCAGTATAAAGAATCTCAGTGAAAGGTTTACAGTTTGTCACCTCAAACTAAACCAGGAAGAAGTTAATATATAAAGTCAGTGATCATGTGCGGTACCTCTCTGCGCAGGATGCAGTGCACCATGACAATGACGAAGCCTTCCAGTGAGTCAAAGACCGCAAAGAGGATCTGGAAGAGTGCAGAGCGCCGGTCGGTGATGGCGAGGACGGCTGACATCCATGTGAGGGCCAGGAGGGGCAAAACCACACAGGAACTCCACAGTGATGCCCTAATACGGGAGGGAAACTGCAGTCAAGGACGGAACTAGTCAAAAGGTCAGAGGGCAAAACTCCAACGATTTCTGACAATTACGCTGCAGACATTTCATATTTGTCATTAGCTAAGACTATTAGATTTGTTGAAATCTAAGGCAGGCTTCCATACAAAACAATTCCAAGACATAAACTGGATTTATTTTCCTTTAGAACAGCAGAAAATGTAGAGAATGTAATCTTAACAGTCTTAAACCAATCTCCTACTTGCCCTCGATAACTGCCCATGCTGTTAGCATTGTGTTAGCAGCAGTCAACTCTAACCATGCATAAATACATAACATCACAACATAATTTTGTTACTATCACAAACAAAAACATACATACATTATCTGCAGATATACAGTATATGTTTATAATTCACATATAGTACATGCATGTATGTTTAAGATGGCTCAGTCAAACCATAGAGGATCTGGTGCCACAGGAAAGAGAGGGAGGAGCGAGGTTGAGCAGTTGGGAAACATGAGTGAAATGAGGCTGAAACAGAATGCAAAGACAAACAGAAGAGGCAGAGCAGAGAAGGACAGAGAGACAGAGATAGAGTCTGGAGAAGTGTCATTCCTGCTGTCCATATTTTTGCTCCCACTTGCTGCCCTTGTTTTTTTCCTGAATCATTCCATTTGTTCTAATGTACACGTCAGGAATAAAAAAAGAACAATAACTACTCTCAACTATTGTCTTTAAATTATATTTCACTCAGATTCTCTTACTAAACCTATTAAATTTGCGCTAGAAATTATTTTCAGTTAGAAAGTTTTCCAGAGGTGGAAAAAGACCTTTATCATGTAAAATTATATGCCACATTAACAATGGAATAATACATAATTATAAGCAAAAGCACTGCATTCAAAGGTTTGCTACAATTATGGAATAAATACTCTTCTCACTATTTCCAATGGCTGCTATTTAGCAGTTTTTTTTCAATCCGTGTTAAAATGCTGTCAATGAAATTAATGTAAGTGATTCACATTAATAGCCTGGAAAGAGAGGGATCATGGCCCTTGAGCTGGTAAAATGCTTTTTAATATTTGGAAGCGACTTAACATGGAAGAAAACACCCCTTCAAAAATGACACTCAAAATTGAAGTGATTTGAATTAATTAATTAACATTTCTGTTTTTGGCATAGCACTGATGGAATAAATGCTGTACTTTTCTTATTATTATGTAATAAACAACGGTAATTAGAGTCTCTAATCATAAAGGATGATTCATGTTATTTTCAGTCTGGTCCTTGTTTGCTATATTTAAATAGCTGCCCGCATTGTACTAGATATGCTGTTAAAACTGAACTAATTATGTCCACATTTGTGCTATTTTCAGTAAATCAAACTGTCAACCTCTTAGTAGTAATTAGCTGTGTTTTTTTTACTTACTCCACTATCTTCAGATGGCATTACAAACTAGTGAAACAAGTCAACACAATCATAAAACAAGAGAGGTACCATGTAGTGGGTAATCCATTGATGTTGGCCAGGCAGAAAAAAATCGATACAATTCTAATTAAAACTAGTATTTACACTGCAGGCTGACATGTGCTTGTAATGCTTGTGGACTATGATGGGCCCAAAATAAACATTATTATTTAGAAAGAGACTTTGTAGTCAACGTAGGAAACAAATATATAGGCGTGAAACAAGATTGGGAGTATACGTGACAGAATCGGGATATATATTGTCACACTGCCCAACCCTAGTGTGAAATGTCTGCTGCAGTGCTCATATTTCTGTATATTTTTAACACATGTTACTCCTTAAAGTAGTCACAACCACCCACCAGAAAAATAAATGTGTCTGATGTGTGTGAAGTGTGTCAGCAATGTCACATTACAGACTATGAAGTGAAATGATTCGTAGTAATTGTTCAGTCACAGCTATTTAAAACAGAGGTGCTATTTGTATTTGTGGATTGTAGCAGGGAGCAACACTCCCTGATATAAGGCAGATGACTCCACAATGAACTTATATTATATTATTTATAATATATAATTATGACCAGATTCCACAGTGAACATTAGAAAATAAAGGCCCAGAGTTACTATTGATGGAAATGATCCATCTAGGCAGATCCCAGCAAGACACACAAGCTAAGACAATTATGCTGGCCTCCTCAACATTTGTTCTAATCAGCTTTGTGACTCTGATGAATCTCTTAAGAGACAAACACACACACACTCTCTCATTCAAACATCAGCCACATATGCATAATTATTTATATATATATATATATACAGTTAACACAGTTTGTTTTCAAGAGCAGCACATAAGCTTCAGGAGCCTTTCATATTGGGTGAAATCCTCTCTCCTCATCAAAGAGAAGAAAAAAGACAGAGGGATAAGGGAAAGGGAACCAATCAAGTGAGGGAGAAGAAGGGAGGCATACAGCAGAGGAGAGAACAGAGGTAAGAAGAGTTAAGGAAAAATAATTAGCGGGACTAACATGGCATTACTGGTAGCTGTGGTGGAAACGTCAGCCGAAGAGATAACTCCGCACTTGGCACATTTGAGCGTCATATTGTACAGTGGCACTGTCATCTGACTGCAAAGTCAAATTAACACGCTGTAACATACACAAACAGATACAAATGCAACTACACACAGACTCGCACTGATGCACGAGCGCTCACGAGCACGCACAATCAGTCACACAAATAGTAAGTCAGTGTTCTCGCACAATCTCTCTCTCAGGGCTACAGTCCAGCTGGGAGTTTTGTGTGAGATTTTGGATTTACCGCTGTGTGACTCTGGGGACAGGGGAGGTGGGGCTAAGACATAGCCATTGGTGAATATATTTCCTGCTACACATGATGTCTGATTCTCTTCACAAATGACTGGTTTGATGACCTGAAGGAACTGAAACTCCTCTCTGCGTTCTCATTATTTCACCCACTCAACCATCAAACTGCTTGTAATACGAAAAGGCTTCAGCTAAATGCTTAAATTCATGCATTTCATATACCTCTTGTGGATCTCTGCTGCTCTTATTATGTTGCTGTGCTGGATGTGCCTCACCCCTGGTCATCTCAATCTGTGCTAACTGCTTATTACAAGCAATGCCAAGCTTCAATACAAAGGTCTACACACACAGAATCACCTCAAACCTTCACCCTCATGGATTCACATACACACACATACAAGCATTGGGCGCAGTACAGTCAGTGTTTACAAAGGAAAAATCCTGTCTCATTTGTGATGAAAGTGTTCGTAACATCAATAAATTCAGTATATTACAGGTGTTAAGTTATGGCAACAATTTAGTCACTAATCAACTGTCTGCATTCCCTCAACCAGCCATTCCCTCAAGTTATTACAGAGTCCAGGGTCCTGGAAGTAAAAGTCCTGGCTATTTTACATTTACTATTTAGACAATATTAAATGACTGATATCAACAGAATAAAGATGAGCAATTGTGATATTTGACTCTTGATAAAAAATCAAAGGAACAAGCCAATGTATGGCCATTGGTTTTAATTATTTCTACATCGTTTAAGAGAAATCACGTTTTACTCATCAGGTTGGTATGGAAAAAGATCGTATTTGGCACTGCTACTAAAGAAAAGCTAGTCACACATGCGAATCAGAGCAGGAGAAAATTCAGAATACTTTGTTGTCGCAATTGGAAACAAGCTTCTGCTTAGTGTTAGCAGTGCCGGCAACACAATATTAATCTCAGTGATCTGATTTAAAAAAAAGATTTGTAGCTGACTTCACTCAAAAAAGAAAAAACTACAGTTTATTACAACTTTGGTTATATTTTTCATTGCGGAGACACCTGTGTTTCTACACAGGAATATTGAAAATTAAAATAAATTAAAACTTCAAAATGGGAACTTACCTCTGGAACTACAGTAATCGCTACCCCCACTTCGTAACTTTATTCAGTAAGTGATTTCACTTTAATCCCCAGATAGCTTTTGTCACTGTGCATCTTTCTCATTTATTTACTTAATTCACCCTCTATGTCTCCTGAATGTCAGTCTCAAGTAAAGACATTGTTGTGTGTATATGGGACTGATATCAAAACCTGATTTTTAACATTGATTTTCTAGATCACTGAAGCATTTCTTGCATCCAAATTCCATTATAGCTACAGTACTAGAAATATCTCCGTGTGATCCCACATTGTCTGTCCCCCACCAGTTCATCACAAAAACGAGACAAAACTGCAAAATGGATCCAAAGATGATCACTGCTGCTGTTTGGGTGTATTTTGCTTTCCATGGGTTTACTGAAAGATCACAAAGGGTAGTAACTTTCTATATATATTTTGAACAGTATACACCTAATAAGAAAGCAACACGTGATTTACTGTAATGATCATCGAGAAACTACATCACTTAATGTTCCTTCCATCAACCAAAGCTCCCTAAACTCCCCAAACCATCAGGATTCTGTTTATGACTGTATATCTCTCCACTGTCATTGCTTAAAGAAGACTGACTATAACACTATGACACTATTGACAAGTAATAACACACTAATCTGTCACCATATGGCATCCTGCTAAACAACAATTAAAACTGAAGATCTGAGGGAATCGATTTTTGTAGCCCCTGGACGCCTGGATTAAAAATCACATAATGGAAGAAATTCAATTTCACGTAAAAGGGCAATACAGCCACTAAATGTATTGCTGTAGGCAGTGATATTAAAAAGAAATCAAGACTTTTTGAAATACAACACCATTTCCTTGGACTTAAGAATAGGGGTGAGATGCATAAAGCTAAACAAATAAATAAATATTCAAAATGGACAAACATCAAATTGATCTGGTATAATCTTGTCCTTGAGTCAAACATAAACCTTCATCTGTATGCTTTACAAGATGTTCCAAAGCTTTGTATTAAATGGGACACTAGGAACTTGTTAAAGCTACAAAAACTATTTTCATCTAGCTAAATGTTTGATTAACCTACTATTATAGCCTGTAAATACACAGGCTTGATGATTGAAACAATTTAGCATTATTTAAGGAGGAAACAAACTCAGCACCTGCACAGTGCAGATGCTGTTGCACTCTTAATTAGGTACTTCACAAATTAATGTGCTTCATTAAACATGTTTTGCATTTGAAGCTTGAGCAACACATGCAAGGGAGGCGAGTGGGTGCAGGGCGGTCACCAAAAGGGGAGAATAAAACATTAGACCTTATTTCCTTTTTTTGTCCACCACAGAGAGAACTACAAACGGCAAACACTTAATACAAACAATAACACATTTCAAACCCGTCAGATCATGTTCAGATTACTTAACATATTAGCCTGAGCAACCTTAAATTATTGTATCTGCAATATGTATATGCTTTCTCAAATCTGAGAAAGACTGGGATTGCAGAACTGTGTGCACTATATAGAGGAAAAGATAAGGTCAAAGGTCAATATGAGTGAGATCTCAAAAAATTAAATGGTCTGAAGTACAGCTGATGAAAGTACAAATTAATGGATACATTTGTGTTTGTTATGTTTGCATGGGTTTTGTTTTAAATTTTACCGTGCTCACCCATTATCCTTTAACTTTGCACTGGTGTAGGCATTTACTGTATAAAACCAGCGGAGTTTCCCTTTAAATCATAAAGCCTTTTGTGGTTCCAGAGGGACTGTGTGAAGCCTGATAAATGTCAATAAGTGATGTCACTTGAGTCATTGTCAGTTGAGGATAAGTTTTAAAGTGAAAAAACTCTAGGTGTGTGGAGAGAAAGAAGTCAATTTGCAAGCCCTCTACTAACTACTACCAGCACAACACACCCAAATTGTTGACTACAATTGCACTGTGGGCAATGGCACCAGGGTTTGACAAGGAAGAAGAATGTGTGAAATGAAAAAGACAATATATCTGGCTCTGCTGCATCACTTTTGATACTTTCTTTTTAAATGGTCTAATAATGTTATAGGAATACAATACTATATGCTAGGTGAATATGTTTAACACACTAGCCTATTGACCGAATGGCAATACAGTTGAACCCTACTCCTGTCAGGGGGTACAGTTTCACTGCAGACCGAACAATTCATGGTGGAATTGTTATTACATGTATACGGTCTGTACATATAGAGTTGGTTTAGACTTGCTCTACATTAACAAGTGCTATGAGATAACTCTGTTATGATATAGCGCCAGTGACCGCTGGTGGTGATATTGGGTGGGGGGGCTGACAAATGCATTATACCCATCCATAGTTTGCGCTGCAGCAACAGCAGCATCATATCTGAGATACCAAGTTACAGCAACACTTTATATCTTGTTATAACAAGTTCTCTAGAATAACACTATAGAAGGACTCACAAGAAAGGCCTGCTGCCAAAAAACTCTGTATCTCTCATGAC
>JAVQJF010006881.1:0-13721 GCA_036023855.1 Gadopsis marmoratus
AGGAGGAACAGGATGAGCACTGCCAGAGCCCTACAAAATGACCTCCAGCAGGCCACTGGTGTGAATGTCTCTGACCAAACAATCAGAAACAGACTTCATGAGGGTGGCCTGAGGGCCCAACGTCCTCTGGTGGGCCCTTTGAGCAGTGTATAATCGCCTGTTATTCTGTACTAGGAGAGCTCTACATCCAGTCTGTAATGCAAAGACAAAAGAAAATCGGCAAACCAGAAAAATCAAAATGATTGCTAACTTTTGCCATCTACACCCAGGTCATCTGGCGTAGCACACTGAGGTATTATAGTAATTAAAACTCAACAGCCACTTCTGCAGAAGGAGATGACACTATGGGGAAATTGTATTTTTCTCCCCCCACTCCTAACAGTGTGCATTTGGCTAAATTAAACCCATTTTTCACTGGCAGGCTAATATAATGAGGGCAATGCATGCAAGAAAGAAATTAGCTTGATAAGCGATTATATGTGTGGACTCAAAAAGAACACGTTATCAGGAGAAGCGAGAACAGTGATGGCAACCAAAACCCAGGCAAAAGTGAGATGCTTGGACTTTATTATTAAGGATTTTTAAAGAGCTACAGAGTGCAATGAAAATAAAAACAATGAAGGAAGAAAGAAATAGAATCAAAGCTGTCAAGGTTCCCCTGCCTCTACAGGGAAGCCAATTGAGATGACAACTGAGGTCACTGGTTTGCATCAGCCTCCACAGGAGTATTGTTTCCTGAGGCTAGCTCCATATATTTAAACTGCAGGAAAGGTGAACAGGATAGACAGGGGAGGCTGCAGGTACAACTTCTGCTTCATCAGTGGAAGAAAGCCACCTCAGACAGATAAGTGTAAGGACAGACATTTATTCTAGATAAATACAAGCTAGCGATCAGATCTCTGATAACTACAGCAGGCCATATTAGGCCAAGCCATCTACATATTAACCACTGTCAGGTATACATTAACCAAAAAGTCTGCAAACATAAAGCAGATGTTGAACACTATTCTGATAGTGTGGAATCCTCCACAACACCACATAAGCAAAACAATCCAACTTTATCTGCCAAGTAATTTTACTGAGGGTAATCCAGGGATACATAGAGTTCAGACAATAGGCTCAGCCAAAACAAAAACCTCCATAGTTCTCTAGTGGCATATAAGAAGTTTATGAACACTGCTCCAAAGATGTTCCCTTTTCAACAGAAGCAGTGGGGTTAGAGACCAAAAGCTCCAATATAAATGGTCTGAACTCAATCTCACTTAGGCACATGCACCCACATTCCCTTCCCTACCTGCTTTGTTGCTGCAAGGCCAACCTTGGAATGGACCTGCAGAAATTCAAGGGAAAAAACAACAACTTCTGCATTATTTTCTAGGTGCACTCCGAGGTTACAGCTCTGGCTTGAATGCTGCGTTTGAAATTCAAGCATTCCTCTTAGAAATTGGGAGGCAGTCACTGCAGTTTTCAAAAGCTGAGGGGGAAAAATTCACTTAACACAACACTGAATGGCAGGTCACTATACAACAAAAGCCCTGAACCACTCATATGAGGCCTATTTGATCACAGTCCTTCGGAGGGCTATCCGGCTTTGTCTCTCACTCTCTTTTGCCGATATTTGTGTCTCTCCCACTCTGTCTCACTCTCTCCCTCCCTCAGAGCCAAACTGCACACAGTCAGAGTGCTTTGTAGAACCTCTGGTGCTGCTACACTTGCTACTGCACAGTGCAGATGAGTAGCATTATACCATTAAGTGAATTATTTCAGAACATCTCTGACCTTCGACAGGGTTGTCATTGACAATGAACCAAGACGAATTGAGGAGAAATGAGGATGGGCACAGACCTCTTTGGAAATTGGCAGGATTGAGTAATAGATAACACTCAATAAAACAGTAAACCAGTCAATACAACACAGCAGATTAGGCTGGAATGAAAAGGTTGAGACATGGCAAGACTGACATCAAGCCAGGAAAATAAAATAAAAGTGTGCAATATCAACTGGAGAAAATCAAGAATCAGCCCAGCGTTCAAGCCAGGACTCTCTGGGAGGGGGTCAAATGGGTCCATTAGTACTTCTCTAGGGGGTCACTGCTCCATCCATGAAAATTGTACACAGCAAAATTATAATAAAATAATATGTATAATATGAATAGTCATATTAGACATATAATTAGTTTAGTTTTCAATTACACAAAACAAGTGAGAATTTTCTAGTTCTTTTCACCATATGGATAAAAAAATAAGGTGATCAAGAAAGCAGACCCATCAGCTGTGCCACTGACTAATATTTTAGTCTGTATTTTGCTTGAGGCTTATCTGTATCTAGTAAACCAGACCAACTTAGTGCAGCTCATATTTAGTGATAACAGCTACATTGTCTAGAATGACCTTTCTAGTTACTGAAATCATCAAATACATCAAATGTGAATCATATTTAAATGGTAGCTGCTTTGTAGTTGTCTACTTCATCATCTAAATGATCCTGTTAACAGCTCTCAGTCTCCACTTTAGCTGCTGATGAAACATTAGCTAAAAAAGCCATCTTTGGCCAAGCATACAGACACAAATTTGCAATGCACATTTCTAATTAACAGACAACAGTTTTCTGTTACAGTTTGGCAAATCCACACAGTACATTTTGTTTCATCTAAAAATGACAAGCCTTCAAACAGCATTGATCCTACCCTTCATTTTATGGGGATGATTGGGCGCAGGGCAGATGTAGTGATGGGACATTATATATTTTAAGGGGGTCATAGTCATGACAGCGTGCTCCAGCTCAAACTTTGTCAGTCCATCTACTCTCATGCACTCAGCATCTAAAGTCATCACAAGTTATACCAGCCTTGAGGAAACAAAAATAATTGACACATTCTCAAATGGGAAAAAAGACATAGAACATACTGTGTGCTTGGTCACCCGAGACAAACTGGGAAACTGGTACAGTACACACTGACAATATGAGCAAAGAGAGCCGCCTTGCACAGTGCAGTAAATTGAGTCTGGTTCTCGGAGCGACGCGCACTTGCAGTCTTCTCCTGTGCTACACAGGACGCTTTTACTCTCCCTTCCTCCTCCACTGCAGAGGCAGCACAAGGCCATGAAAGATTGGAGGCAAAGTGACGTCCTCCGGTTTATCCTCCCTGAAAGCCTTCGCATGCTCTCAGTTCCACATGAGGGATCTGATGAAAGCCGTTTGTCAGTACGCCACTTAATTATCAGCCAGAAGAAGAGCCTCTGATGCCATCCTCTGACAATGGTTCACAGCAGCCTGCTGACTACAGCGCCCACTAACAATGAAGAACTGACTGCAGCTACTAATGGTGACGGTGTAGTGCCAACTGTCCACTTAAGAGTTAGACAAATTAAGTAACGGAACAGAAGGCCTTTTGTGTGCTACTTCAATGCATTTTCTTTTCATTGTAGGCTTAAGTAGGACAATTCTACATCTAAATACCAAGACTGTAAAATGTGATGTTTTGAAGACAAAATGCAAAACAGAACAAGTTCTACTGAAAACACATAGAGCAGAGGGAAAGCTGAGACATTTTGACCTTTTATTTTTCCTGTATGGCTACACAAACAGAGTTTATGCTGCTGCTCAATATGCACATTACCATCAGACTGCAAATAAATAAAACAGTCACATGCACTCCTTAACCTTCTATCTTCCTTAACCTTCTATCTTTATCTTTGTCATATTCTCTTGACTGCTAACTGTTGAGAAACAAACAATGACTGTAGCTATACTGTATACCACTATTAATTCTGTGCAGATGGATAAGAAATACATTTTAAAAAGTCATTAAGTTTGATATAGTTAAAGAAACTCATGCAACTGTAATCGCCATTTGCCTGGTATGGTTGAGTCTATTTTCAAAATGACGAGGGTGTGTATCCCTCAAAAAGGTTGGGTGTTCAGTAGCAAAAGATAAAAGATCAGCTAGATAAAACTTACATTTACTGCAGATCCCCAGGCTCTTACTACACTTGGCCTGAAGGCTACTACACATGCAGAGAAAAAAGTAAGCCATTTACCAGAATCCGTATTAATCTGATTTGAAACTTAGCTTTTTATTAGCTAAGTACATTAGTGTACATGTCCATGACAGACACAGGGAGATGACTCGGTGTAACCTTGGACTCCCCACAGTAACCTGTTAGCAGGGAGCAAATCCACAAAGCAATGGCAAGAAGCAACAGCTCATTTTAAATCACTGCTCTCACTAACAAACTCTGAAAAAAATACCTATAAGGGAAGCTTTTTTCCCCCTGTAATATGTATTAGATTTGATTTCCTTCTGAAAGGGAATCACAGACCCACCCTACAGTCCATTAGCCAAGTTAATGCAGAGCTGCCAGACTTGCTGACCCATTAATAATACATTGCAGTGGTCAAAAGAGGCCAGACACCTCCATGCACCCCTTCATCCCTCTACATGGCCACATTAATGGACTAATTCAGATGCAATTAGCCGGTGGGGAGAGGCTGTGGCCTTGCGGCTGGTGGAGCACAGGCTGAAGGGCTTACAGCCAGGGCTTGGATTATAATCACTGCGAGCATATACATGAACACACACACACAAAACAATTTACATACTATTGGAAAGGAGCCTTCCCATTTGTAGTAACGCAGAATGTAGCTTTCACCATCGGATACCAGAAGGAGAAAGAAAATTAATTTAATTTACACTAGTCATCATATTTATCCCTAGAAATACTGTTTGTAATTGGCCCTTGTCTAAATAGTCCATCTGTTTCAGCCTATGTTTTGCTAAAATAATGTACATCAATTAAACCTGCAATAACTGATTTTTTTTGGCCACTTGGAGGCAGGCAGTGGAAGCTAGCTGTAAACACAACACTGACATATTATCACCTATGAAGTTGATGTGTTAACAACACATTGACAAACAGTTGCCTGTTTACACTTCCAGCTAGCAACTTCAAAACAGCTGGATCTTTAGCTACTAAAAGCTCGACTATGTTCACCAGCTAATTGTTTGTTTAGTCTGTCAGCCGTATGGTGCTGGGCAGGACACGTATACTCGTATTTTGGAGTGTTTTCCACTGAAAACAGCTGCCAGCTGAGGCCAAAAATGCCCCTATAAGAGCAGCAAGTGAACAAAAACAAAGCTGCAAGTTGCAAGATGAAAAAACAAAAAAATGAGCTGAAAGACACTATAAAGCTCCACAGAACAGAGAGGATCTGTAGTCTGGTCAGGATTTCCGAGCAACCCCTTTCACACACTCAAGTGGTTATGTAATCTATTGTCAATATAAACATTTTGATTGTAGCTGCTTTAGACACCAGCAATGCTTTTCCGTGAGGACCTTCCTTATTGCAAATCTGCATGTGACGACAAAATGTGAAATACTTACACTACCCTGGTGGTGTGATTTAATTTCGTCGATTTCTTTTTTTTTATGTTTGTCCATTAAAGCAAGTTTTCATTCAATAACGGGGCTAAGGAAACCTGCTCTTTGAGAATGTGACGTTGACAAATGAGCAATTACAGGAGCGATATTCACGTGTCACATCTGTGGCCAGCATGACCCGCGATTAGCCCTACTGATGCTGAATGTGAGAAGCGAGAGCTGTGCCTGTCAACGCAGGCGCCTGGGAAGGCAGCATGGCCCATTCTGGCATGTCATCCATCACCGGTTCCACTCGGCTGCCACAGCTGTGTCACTGTCCCCCTCTCACAGACCGCTGACCCCACTGAGGACGCGCACCAGCAGGATGATCAAATATCTCTCTGGGATAAGAGACAGCTATCCTGCTTCACTGACAAGGCAGAGGACCAAAAAAACCTTTGTCTTACATATCCTCTGCCACGGTGACATCTCTATCAATAAGCAGCATTTAATGCCAGGCAGCAGCAGAGTTGTGTAAAGACACATGGCTGCTCCTCTTTCATTCCAAAAAAAAGCAGGGATTGGGAAGAGCAGAGTGAAGCCATTAGCTGCAGGAGGCTGACACAGAAGGTGATGGGGGTTAAATAATTGCCAGAGTAGAGAGGGTGGATTGAAACGAAGATGAAATGGAACAACATCAGCCAGACGTATTCCCAAGATAATTGCTTGCCATGCAGATTTTATCAGCATGGCAATCATCAGGGCCAGTCTACTCCTTTTAAAATTCCTATCAGATGTGAATGACCTACAGTCTGGATGTAAGGCAGCATGGCTGAGCTCCCAGTCACTCTAAGTGGGTATTCAGTGGAGGGTTTACCTCAGTCAAGCTACAGACCTTCGACCCTATCAGCAGTCCCAGGTTGCTGTAGACCTTTTTTTAAAGATCCTTCTCCAGCCTCTGCTAATTAGTCCTGCAGCCTCTTTCCCTTTCATTTCCAAAAAGGAAATTCTGCATACACACCACAGTGCTGGCAGATAAATTAGCTGCACGCTTCACAGGAGGCAACCGTTCCTTGGGGAGAGCAGGCTACCTTAATTATGAATATTATTAATTACATTTAAAAATACCAGGAGAAAAAAAAAAGAAAAAAATATATATATACAGTATATCATTTTTAATTTTATATCAATCACATTCATATTAACTTTCTTCAAATTATATCACACCTTGTTTACGTGAATCTAAATTATATTTTATATACAGAGAGAAGGTGGCAGCAGTAGCCAGTCTATCCCAGCTTAGATGAATTTAACAGTTCAATTCAGTGTTAAAGGCAGATTCCAAGGACTGTGCTCTATTTATAGCATGCAGAATTTATCAGCATACTCCTCTCTTTTCTCTGCCTCCTTGTCAGGGCTACAAAAAGCAGTGCACCTACAAGAGGCTAAGTTAAAAGGCCCCATCTGTGATCCCAATGTAAACATAGGTAGCCTGATATTCAGACTGAATGGCGGTTACAGTACTGCTCCATTATTCAGTCTGACATTGCCTTCTTATTAGCAGTTTCCTGGAGGGGAGGATTTGATTTTACCCTAACCACTCACTGATCTAATGCATCCAGATGCTCTGACTGACTGTTAGGCTGCGTACAGCAAGTTCAGCAAATTTACAAAGGAGAGTACAACACAATAAATAAAAAATAAAACGTTTTGCAAAGACAATTTGATTTTAAATTGTCACACATGGTGATGTGTCGAGGTACAGGAAAATAATTGACAAGCCAGATTTTGAAAATCTTCACAGCACAAAATCAGAGTTCACTGAGTGCATTGTTTTCCCTTTAATATTCACCCAATAAATACTCCAAGAATATAAAATATTTTAAAAAAAGCATGGAAACCTTTCCGATTCCTTTTCAGAAAATCCATGATGGGGTAGCAATATTCACAGACATTTGCAGCAAAACTAAGCTCTTATAGTACATTGCATTATGAAAAGGCAACAGCCAACCTAGTAGAAAAATGATAGCGGGCAAAAGGCTACTCACTGGGAAAACCAAGTTAAATGGGAAAGCAAAGTGCTATTTTTGTCTAAATCTTTCTAGCCACGGAACGATGACTAAAGAGTTTCTGAGCAGCTCCCTGTGGCCCTCCATCGTCCCCTCTGAAGAATCTAAGAACTAACTAATGATTTTTCCAGTTATGAGTTGTTCTGAAATGTGCTTCAAATTCCTTTCAGTTCATAACGTCCAACTGTGACACTGGGGTTGATTTTTTTGCCCAACTGCGCTTCAGGCTACAGCTCTTGTGACAAAGCAAGGGCACGGCCTGCTGGAGGTGCTAATCTCAGTCACCACATAAATGGGCAGCTCTGGAAAAAACAGAAATACAGATCCTGACCACTTCCCCAGTTATTAGTCTTTTGGGTCTCACTAATGCCAGTCAGCTAAATACTTCAGTCTACTCTATAGTTCTCATATCCAGAACCCTATCCAACAGAGACAAAGGCCAAGTATTAGCTAACTAGTGGACAAGAGGAAAACTAGCTACCTAACAGACTGACAGAGATCCTACTGCCATGGTCTTTTATTTCTCCATAATTACCAACTGAAGAACATGCCTCAACAATACAAACTGATTAACAATTTTTTTAAAGGCCTGAAGCTGTGACTAAGACACATTCTTAGCAGGGATCAACAGCCCACCATTGTCCACTGTTATCTGCATTATAAACAATTCTTAGAAGAAAAGAAATGTGGCGGCATAAGTGGTGTGTCCCAGCCTGTGTCAGGTATCGACGTCAAGAGATCTCATTATTACAGAGGAGGACGTTCCCTGAATCACTTGATGACTATGGTCAACTGCTTTTGCAACTGGCTGCTGTATCACATCTCACAGAGCAAAAAGAGCAGATGGGAGGGAGCTTTTAAAGGGTTCATAACAGTTTAAAATTATAACAGAAGTCATATATGTATGGGATGAACTGAGAGGCCTTGGCCATGACTGTCAAAAGACAGCTACAGTTCAAGTAAAATTGAAGCCAACATCTCAACAAAGGTCTGCAGGCCACAAGAGGAAGCGCTAGAAGCCTCAGGCCTTTTATGTTCTGCACTGCAGTCAGCATTTCACTCAGCGGAGTGTGGGGACAGCAGCTCCTGCCAAAATGTATCTGTGCCAAGGCCTGCCAGCCTGCTCTCCCCGCCCACTCTAAGGGCCAGAGCGTGAGCGGTGGGGCGCCGGTAGGCGGGTGCAAGGTGAGGCTGGTGGGCGGGTGGCCAGGCTGGAGCTTCCTGACACGGGTGAATGCCGAGTGAATCACTACCACTCCCACCACCTGACAAAGTCAGCGATGGGCCAGCATGCAGCCACGTTTGCTGTCTCTACAATTAAGAAGGAATCCAGGCTGAGACAAAATTGCTTATAATCACCTCACCACTCGTCCGACTGCATCTCAGCCATGGTTCACATGACATTGGACTGAAAAAGAGAAATTTATGAACTTTATGAAAAGATTCATTTTGGACTCAGGGTTGGTGCATGGGTTACAGTGCTCTAAATATGTATCAGCATCAGCAAAGTGCTTAAAATTTAAATGTTTACTTTACAGTGTAATGATGATACAGGCTCAGAAAGTAGATGAAGGTATCAGAGAGTCTAGCACCAAAGCAATTTTACACTTTCAGATTTCAGGCCCTGCAAACCTAAGCTTGAGGTGGGAGATAGTAGCAGGAAGCGCAAATGCTCATACCTGACCAATCTTATTCAAATAAGCAAGAGGAGCAGGGATTTTCTGAGCTGTGGCTAGTCACCAGTCAGAAGCAGGAACATTATCTCCAGAGTAAATAATGTCCTGGAGGACCAGTAGCTACCCAAATCGCTTCTTAAAAAATAGAAAAGTCCTCCAGGCTGCTATTATTAAGCCTCAGATCCAATGGGAAGTTGAACCTTTGATCTGTTTAGGGTACTGTGTATTTGCATTTTGTAATGAGATCAAAGCAAGGTCCAGGGCCCCTGCAGAAGGCAGCTCTGTGCACCATCGCTGTGAACTGGACGATTTACAGACCAAAGCTATATTTCCCTGTTAACAAGATCATGTAAGAGCTGTGGACCTCAGTGAAAATGTAGTGGGAGATTCAATGACTGTTAAACAATCAACAGTAGCCTACATTTTCTACCAGCTAATTTTCTCTCCTTTACACAGGTGTGGAAGAGGAAACATTTCTAGCATTTTTAAACTGGTTGAGAATTGCTGCAGATTTTCTTTGGCATTCTTCACCTGGAAGAAATGCAGAGGGGAATTTACACACTTTGCCTGAAGTAAGCCTACAATGAGTCAGGAAACAGTTTGAGATGAAAGTGGAGGTCAACATTTGAGAGTGTATGTGGAGTCTCTATTCAGTATTGTTCCTGACCAGTTTTTATTGTAACAGAAATTATACCAGAAAAGAAAATCGCACACACCGTCACTCCGTCTTTGGCTGAGCTGAGGCGATGTCTTTATTTTCCGACAGCCTGATCAAAGATGGAGCAGGGTAAAAGACAGTGTACAGTTTAGACTTCCATGCAGATCAATTAGGAGGTCGGTTTGCTTAAATTAGTCCACCCAGTATGAAGGTACAAACCTGACAGCTTCATTGCTGTAAATATCAATTAAGTAAATATTTAAATGCATGAAAGAGAAGTATAAACTTGTATTAAAATATTTTCTCAAGTGTATTTCTTGTAATATATACTGGGTTTGACAAGTTTTCTGGCAATTTTTGACTCAACATACTTGCAAAAGTAGAAATGTCATGAGAAGAAGTACTTAAAGTTTCTTTTATATATAATATCTTTAAGTAGTTTTCTAAATGTCCATTTGAATTTGGTTAGTTACAGGTTTGGCACAAGACTGCACTGATCACAGACTACACAGATCATTACTTGACAGTGGTTCCCCATCTCTGTAGGATCCACTGGAGACTTTAGCATCTAAAACAAATTAACCAATACTAATTGACAAAGCAACACTTTGTTCAGACTGATCCACTATTCTTCTAACCGCCTGCCCATCGTGATGCATGTAGAGGTTGACTACGGGAATACCCCCTCCCCTGCAGCTGTCTTCTGGAAGTGTCTTGAAGCCACGCGTCTGCAAATCATGTATGCAACTATTGTCCCACAAACAGTTGTAGCGAAAGTGAGAAATCGCTGATTCACCATTAATGACACGCAAGACAGCATCCATGAAGAAACGAAGAAGATTTGAAAAGTTGTGACACACTTGAAAACTAAATTCAGCTCCTATTCCATTCATTTAATTACTTATCATACAAAGAAGAGTCCGCATTATAAAATATTTTCTTTAAATTTACAAAAATGGTTCAAAACCAAATTCCAACATGCTCTTAGGGATTCTTAAATACTCATACTGTTCAAAGTATTTCAAGTCTCATCTTTGCGAAGTGCTCATCATGGAAAGAAAGACATGTTCTTGTGACCTTGAAGTGGGAGAGGACTGTTGCCATTTACCTTTTAATCTCAGAGGAGTCATTTGGGCCAGCTTACATTGCCTGTAATGGCTTTAAAATGGAAGATATGAATTACGGCCACAGAGAAAAATCAGGAGCACATAGAAGCACAATACTGCCTCTACACTTCATGGACATATGCGTTTAGAAATTCTAGTATGTGAAATATCCTTAAGGAATCCAGCAGATATTCAAATACTATGCTTGGTTGAGAACGAATAGAAGGACATGGAAGCTACAGTATACACACTGCTGGATCGTACAAAAGGCTGCTTAGACAAGCCTGCAAATACGAATACCTCAGGAGAGGGTGTTAAGAAAAGCACCATCTAATGGCTTGCTCATAGATGCCAAGCACATATTCTGCACTCTCGAAGGAAGCATTCACATGTTTTGACCTTGATGAATTATCTGTTTTTATTGACAGCACTTATTGATATTTCTTAAAAGTGCAGGCTAATGGAGTTCTATTGAGATGACTAAATGAGTTACTTGTGCCCAGATTAGCCTGGTCTCATCTCGCCGGCACAGCTTGCATTATCATACAGAACAGGCGCATGCGTGCGTTGAGTCCCAAATTCCTGCGACTGACATCTCCAGGGGAACAGAGGAGCGATGACTACATCCGACCTACATTCACCCCGCCCAGGCATGCTTGCCTCCAACTAATTACACACGCAAAGATGCATATTCTGTCACACTATAGGTGGATTCATATTATAGTAATGGTCACAGTGCAGGGAAACGTTACCACTGAATGCATAGTACAGAATTATACAATTTCAATTACATTTACATGCTACTTTTCCCAGATGCATCTCTTGCCTAAAGACCCTCATGACTTTACAAACTCATAGTGACCTCCTGATGATTGGGAGAGAAATCTTTTTGCAAAGGCTGAGATGAGAATATAATTTGTGAGATGGGTTGTGAAAATTCTTCAAGCACAAAAGCATTAAGAACAAACCTGAGGCTACGGGAGCTTGTTCAAATGCCCCGGGCATGGAAACAGCACTACTGGATTTCATTCAAATGTGTTATGCAATGAAAATATTTTATACATTATTTCAGTCGTTTAGATTCTTTATTTTTATAAATAAATAAATAAATAAAAATAAAAAAACAACTACGGCAGGGAAAACACCCTATTAACAAGAACCGAGAAACAGATTGTGACGCAGGCTCTAGCCTATGAGCAGAGCGCTTTTTCAGTGTTTCCTGCGCTGTACAGCATCCTGGTTAGTGATGTGGTTTGTCACACTTTTAAATGTGAGGGGTATTTTTACAGTTGCAGCCCACATTTAGTCCAGAATCCGTTGTTATATGCAAGCCTTTACTAAACTAGAAAGTTGCATCAATCTCCACCACTGCTGACTAATTCTACAACCCAAGACATCATTCCAGTTACGTCAAATCTGCATCACACCTGACACGCATAAGAAACCCTTTTCATTTCAACATGATCCATTTCTGCTAGTTTCATCTCCGTGGATACAAAACATCAACAATATAATAGTCACTGAATTATCACACTGAATTTCAAAACCTTTCTGCAACCACTTGATACCAACTTTTCACAACTGTACTACTGTAATATTACACATGATGCAATCTTTATAAATGCTGTGACATTTAAAATGTGTTTGCTGTGAACTGACACTTAAAAACCTGCATTAAAAACCTGCATTAAAATCAGTTTTTGCATGATGGGATGCGGTTGTCAATTTAAAGAAAACATCTTGATTTAACACTGCTTGAAACTGCATGCTTACTTTCAATTTTGGAAATTGGCCTTGGTCAGTTAATCTCAAAAGGGATTCAACCCATTTGCTAGTTATCTAGGTTGTAGACAGACACTTGCAGAGAAAAATCCACAAATGTCACATTTTCAAAACAGCTCCTGGGATATCTAATTTGAGTGGTACAAATTCTAAAAACCTACATTCAATTAGGATTTCATGACATTTCCAAATTTTGAATGCTATGTATTATTTTTAGGCATTCAAAACAAGGTTTTAATTGCATAACAATATCGTTAAGTGTTTTCTGATCATGGGAATTCCTTAAAATCAGCACCTGATTTCATGATAAAACAGCAGTTGATAACAAAATAAAAAGACCAAAAAGGCACAGCCACACACACAAGTCAGGTATTTCCTCAGATAGCGGCCGGGGGCCTTAATTTACTGTGGAAGGTACCAGGCCATTATCTGAAGCAGGCTTGTATTAGAGGCAGGCCTTTGTTTCTAATTCCCTCTGATTGATGAGTATCAATATTTTCAATCATATTTTATATCATATTTTAGTACAAAGCCTTGTTGTGATTCGCTCATGTTTGCCCTGTTAAAGTTATTGCATCACGCTAATACTCAACACTTCCTGTATCAGTTTCAAAGTAAAAGTCTTCTAGCGTTTTAGTGGACAGAAATCCTTGCCAGTCATTTTTTAACAAGGCTTTTATTGTGTAACATTCAGGAAACGTGTTGTGGAAAACAAATTGACTTGCATAATTCCTGTACAGCGCTTGAAATGTAGCTGCTGCCATCTTGTGGTGCTCGTAAGTTACAACAACTTACAGTTTAGCTGAGACATAAACACAGTGCAGTGACCTGAATCTGACAATAACATTTTGTATGAGTAATCCAGAACAACAGTGTCAAAAATACTGTGATTATGTTGCAGGGCTTATTACATTAAAGCAATGGAGAGATATGATAGCTCTGGACAGTACATGAGACAGGACAGGAATGGAGTTGAAGTTAGCGACACCAGCGAACATAGTCAAATGCATCCCTGGGGTCAGAGCGGGCAGTGTTTTTCCTTGCCACTGCTGCTTAGTGCTTGCTCGTTG
>JAVQJF010006886.1:0-36225 GCA_036023855.1 Gadopsis marmoratus
TAACTCCAATTATAAAAGACACATAACCAGCTAAATGTCCGTTTCTTCGTCACGGTGAACTTGCCGACCCGCCCGGCAGGTTTCAGCGGGTCCACTCGGACGCCAGAAGCGAACTTCCCGGGAGAATTAAACATGTCTTACCACTTTGCTCTCCCAGAAAGACGAGTTTGAATTTTCTTAAAGGGTTCCCAAAGTCACTGCCCACGGACATTTTGAGGAGGAGGAGGAGGTGGGGACTCTGGACACCGGCGGACGGGCTGGGTGTTCGGCGTCGGTCGGTGAAGATGCTGGTGGACGGAAACGGCGGCGATGCTGCTCAGCCACCGCTCTCTCTCTCTCTCTCTCTCTCTCTCTGTCTGTGCCTCTCTCTGCCTCTGTCTCTCTTCGTGATGGGAACACGCTGCTGCTGCTGCTGCTGCTGCTGCTGCACCGCTCCGTGACGCCACACACACACACACACACACACACACACACACACACACCCCCGAGAGCGTCTGCGCATGCGCGGCCTCTCCTCGCTCTCCGCCGAGCGGACGGCCGCGATATAGAATGACGTCATGCGAGTCGGAGGCGCTGGGGAGGGAGAGGCAGCAGACACGGCAAACGTGCTGCTCCAGTGTCATCTGTCTGGCAGGACTTCTCCTCCAGCATAAGGGCCGCGGCGCACGTTGGTGTACTTACCAAAGATGCCGTCAAGGTCATAGTCGACCCCGAACTTCGCCGTCTAAGCCACTCGACTTGGTGAACTTGCGAGAGACATATTTTGAAAGGCATGGTCAAACTAGATGCAGGCAGAGGCGTCTTGAAATTCTCTTTGAAACACCCTCCCTGCTTTGTAAGCCAAGAAAATAACCCCGATGACGTCATCAGGGTTATTTTGTGAAAGCTCCAATTAAGTGGCAGAGAAGGTTTACTTAGTAGTTGTCTCTCTGTGATGAAAAACGTATCTTCACGTGGAAAACTGCTGGTTCTAAACTATATAAATATATATTTACATAATATCCTACCATTTTTATCCAGTTATGTATTTATTCAGGTATGTACGTATGTATGTATGATACCTGTACACACAGAGTCACCGTAGTTATTTTCAATACTTATCTATGCAATTCCAAGGATATAGTAGACTTAAACGGATCATGCGCTGAATATTAATAGGCGCTGTATCAGTGTGATCCGAGTTTGTACATTTAGTTCCGTTTCTAGTTAAGATTTTAGTTGTCTTATTTCTATATCTGCTGTTTTTTTTACTGTGCTTGTGTTGTGAAGTATGTGTGACTCGACTGTTTTAATACTGCAATTTCCTGTTGGGAAAAGTACTCTTATCCTGCTATCGATATTGCTGGCTATTTTGTGTGTTTTGAAACATGTCTCACGACTGTGGGGAATGTATTATGTTTTCCATACGGGGAGAGAGACATGCAAGGCCTATCGGGCCACCATTTTCTGTCTTGTGTTACTGTGTACCTGCTCCAAGTTTCCATTAGTGCACACAGCAGACTACACATGGCTACTCCGTTATTTACCCAACCAGTACTCTGATGCTAGAATATACTACTTGTCCCCAGGTTTTCTGTGGTTCAGTTAGCTTACAGTCAATTGATCAACAGATCAAACACAACTTTATTTAGGAATATGCACCATGTGATCACAATATGCAGAACACTGCAATAATAAAGGTCTTAAAACTAGATTTTGACAAACGGGCCCCTCTAGAAGAAAATCTGAAATTAAGACTTGACGCTGAGTTTATTAATTCTACTATATATTTTATTAGCCAGGAATGCTTACACACTTATGCACATCACTGCAATAGCATCCATATAACCACAGCAGTCGATAGCATAAAGTGTGTGGTTAATTATATTTATGAGTAACAGTGTACTTGATCAGAAAATTCATTAGCATTGCAATTAAATCAAGTGCTATATGTTATCATATATGAAATGAGTATTGCAGTTATCACGGATGTCTCTGTGTATGAGACAAACATCTATCAAAAATAAACTTAAATATTAAGCTAATACAGTTAATTGTTTCAGAATATGTTCCCATTGGAAATAGAAACCCGGAGAGATCCCTACCTTATAGGAACAAGTAATACACAAAGATATTTATCTGTTGTTTGATCTTATCAGTCAGACTCTCGTCACGCATGTAAAATATTGTGAGGTACCACACAAGAGAGGTGTTTTAGCTGTCCTCCCTTAACTTCTATTGAGTCAATCATATTGTCAGAGTAATTCCAACAAGACGCTTTAAAGCATTCAAAAACGTCAAGACATTTTCCCTTTTGGAAAATGCATGTCTTTACTCCGACCAGTGAAGCAGCAGAAGTGGGCCTACAGAAATTGAGGTCAGTGTAGGCCCGTCTTGGCTGTGGCTTTCTCCCACTGACACAGCTCTGCTCAGCACACTGTTCTTCAAAATGTTTAAGACCACAGCGAAGCTTTAAGAAACAGAGAGGCTTGGATCAACGGGGACGCGCAGCAGGGTCACAGTAGTCCTTCAGGCCTCTTCTCCAGACTGTACTCTTGGGTGCGCTGTACCTTCCACCCCAGCATCATTAGAAGGACGATGCCCATGACCTTATAACCCAACTGTAAGCCCAAGTATCTGCAGGGGTCGGACAAATAAAGATAAATGATTGTCAGCAGTGATGTGGATGTACTGCAACTGCGTGTGTGCATGCGATATGTGTTCTCAGCGGTACGTTTTCTAACCTGTTCCTCAAGATGTTGTTGTCATAGTAACCACAGCTATACTTCTTTCCGCACACGCGCTTCCACCAGATACATGACGTATCAATGGCCATCCCGAAGATTGCAGGGGCAGGTAGCCAGGCTAAGAGGGAGAAATAAAGCGAGTGTGTTCAGGGTAAACGCATTTCTATCCACATGTGGTTGAGCTAGAGCCACCAGATGGAAATCCAGCATAGTACTGATGAATGTAATTCAAAGTTATGTTTAATTACACTCCCTAATGTTGTTTTAGCACCCAATAGCAGCCCCGCATCCAAATGAGCTGGGAAGACATTTGAAACTCCACTGTACAGAGTCCTTAAGTGTGCAAAAGCAAACGAAAATGTATCTAGTAACAAATCATTTGGGAAATAAACATTTTCAAGTCTGTTTTTAATTCACAATCGCATATTTCCCACTGGCAATTTTATTTAATTATGTCACTTTTCATAATGCCACTTTTGATTTCATTTAAAATTCTATAATGAAAGATTCCTATAAAAGAAAACTTACTATAAAAACAAGAATTATTAAATCACTTTTCATAATACGTTGAATTACTACACAATTTATTGGTTCATTTATATTATACACAATTTATTCAAGTGGTTATTTATTTCATAATGTCTTTTTATTTATTTAATATTGGACACTTTAAAGCGCCATTCAACTGTAAACTTTGTTGCGTCTCAAAATAACAAAAGTGATGTAGAAAGATATTTGGGGATTCTCAGGCTCTATTGGGCACTTTGACAAAAGGAAGTGTATCATTAATACAATATTTTGTTACTCATATGAGTATGGAACACAAACACCATTTGCGTCCTGACTCACCTAATACTCTCATGAGTAAAAATTGAATTCCTATAGCAAATGATTTCTCTTCAGAGGGAACAGATCTGAAATGAACAGGAAAAGAAGGTCAATAATCTACATTTTCTGTTGGTATAACGTCTCATTCTTGAATACAACACAATGCTGGCCAACAGTGGCAGTGATAAATTGGTAAATTAGTTTGTATATTTGAAAAACAATCAAAAACACACAACTCTTACACTTAATTTGTATAAGATCATTGAATAAATCTGTTTGAGCATCTTTGTAAAACAAATGTATCATCAAATTTGTGTGGTAGTCTATTTGCATTGCATTCATTCTTAGCCCTCCTATTAAGAGCCTAGTGCGCTCATTTATTAACCTTGCTGCTTGACATTTTATGGACTTTGCGAAGAGCATTTCAGAGGCTGTTAAAAACAAGAGCAGCTCAGCATTTGACTGGGAAGGAAACAGCAAAAAGGTCCACACAGTCTGGAGGACAGGCTAGACTGGTGGTCAGATTTGGATGCATTTAATTTAACATTTGCAAAAACCAGAACATAAGCAGTCAATGCAATTCACCTAAAATAGTATTTGTTGGAAACTAGATTAAGGTTTGTAAAATTATTAGTAAGTGTTTGTACTGGAGGACAATCCGATTATTTCACCCATTAGATCAATATTGGTCATTTAAAACATATTTTGAAGAATTATGTCAAATATATATCAAATGACAATGTGAATCTATTTTGATATATTGTCATCCTTTCTCACCTGAGCACCATCATGTACATGGGGTTGTGAGTGAAGCAGGCGATCAGTGATGCCAGAGAGATGACAAGCATGAAGGGGAGAAGAAGATGTGGGCAGTTGTTTGGACAGGGAGCTGGGTGGGCATGACTCTGGCTCCCAGATATACAACTGCAGTTGGTATATAGCTGTAACCAGAAAGAAAGCAAAGGAAGTATTAATGTTGGTATCTGTACAAAGAAAATGGAAAACAACTTCCCTTTTTCCTATCTTATTTAGAGCCAAGCTAGCTGTTCCCCCTACTTGCAGTCTTTATGCTAAGCAAAGCTAACTGTCTCCTGCTTCATATTTAGTGTACAGACATGAGTGATGTTGATCTTCCCATCTAATTCTCATCAAAGAAAGCAAATAAGCATATTTCACGAAATGTCAAAGTATAATACTTAAAAAACCTTAAGGTGGTTATAAAGCAACAAAGCAAGCAAACTAAAATCAATTGCTTTTTCTGTGAGTTAGCAAAGTATAGTATACTGTCATGCAAAGACTTTTAGATAAAGGCAAAACTGAAAGTGTTTTTCAGACAGCAGGCAAATTTCTTCCAAAGACCCTAATTAAAAGACTCGTCCATCCTATGAGAAGAAAGGCTAGATTCTTGCAGTTGTTCTGAAATCTTCAAACTCCTTCATTGTTTCTTTTACATTTAAAATTGTCTGTGTTTCCCCCCCTTTAAACAATGAAATAACGTATGCGAAATGTATTTATACCTTTATCTTGCGCCTTTTGAGGTTAATTCATTCAGCTAGCTGTAGGCATCACTGAATGTGTTCGTACTGCAGTATTACACACACGCTGGGTCAAACTGACTACTATTCTATCATAAGTCACACAGTCCACCCACTGGAGGCTTATTCACAAGCTGTGACGTTTTGTCTGACATTTTGTCTCTCTTAAAAACACTCCCTATATGCTCTGTGACTAATAAGCATTGATCGAACATTGATTGTGAGCCACTTGTGTCCAGTTATCAGTGGTCTCTCTGTCTGCTCTGACCTCTCCTAGACTGGAAGCTCCTGGCTGATGAGGCGCATTGTGGGTTCGGGACTTGACATCACTGCTGATATGAAATTTGTAATAATTTCAATGACCATGTGGCAGACATGTCACAAAGTCTAAACACTGGGACACGGATCCAAGATGCTGTGATCTAATTTGTCAAATCTAAGAGGCATCCGAGGCCAACTTCACTTCCTGTTCCAGGTATCTACTGAACACTGGAAACAAAGGGTTTAAAGATCGAGTCTACGCCCTGAAGTGCAGATTTAAAAACAATCTCAATGCATCTTCATGGAATTTTATTTACGGTATGCATTCCTTGTAGTACTCTGCCCCCCGGGTACACAGTTAAATTAAAAGGTTAAATCCACCCTTACAGGCTAATTCGCAGATCCTGTGCAAGGACAAGAACCAAATGCTTATTCCTTCCTCCCACACTGAGAAAATTATAAAACATTATAGAAGAAAATTATAGTCTGGAACAAATTTCCCTGCTGTAAAAAACACATTTCACTCATCTTGGATCTTATATAAACAGCTCTGGAAAAAATTAAGAGACCACTCCAAATTTTCCAACGTTCATTTTACTCAAACACATACCTATAAATAAAAGCAGAGAACTGATAATTTTGCAGTGGTATCTAGCATTCCTATCTTACATGATTACTCTGCATCAGATAAGTTCACCGATTACTGTTGATGATTTATTGTACAATAGTAGCGTTGCACAAATATTCCCCAGAAGAAATTGACAGCTACAAGTCAAGATTTATCTATACAGCTCCCTATCAAAAGCATGTCTTAATGACTTATCATATACAGTATATCTCATGGACAGTATCATTGTATGCTGATGCTAAATGTATCAGCCGAAGCTGCTTAGAGGAGGCACTGACCTGAACCCTGTGGGTGCTGTTGGGGTCTTTGGTGAAATTGGTGCAGCCCGCATGACAAGGAGAAAAATACTCGATACCATCAGAGCCACACACAGGGTTGAAGGCACTGGCAGGACAGGAGCAGTTGGAGTAGCACAAAGATAGAGACCTGTTGAGGGCAGAGAGTCAAACAAAAACAAGTTCAAAGCTAATATTTGAGCAGTCCATGTCGCATTAGCATGCATTTGCCTTTGACTCAACTACATCCCAGTACTTCGTGTGTAATATACACCATTATAAAGAAAACTGAATGCAAATAAAGGTAATACAACACTTTACTAGCTTAAACACTACACAGTGAGCAGTTTTCATTTTCACAGAGAAAAAAAAAAGGCATTAAAGGCACCCTGTGAAGCTTTGACCACTCGTAGTGCTGCAGAGCAAGATTTTTATGAGCGTGTGACGACAAAATACACTTTCCAGTAACAAGTTTCAGGCCGTTCCACTGATCTACAGTCAACAGCAGTAACACACCAAAGGAACAAAGAAAAATACTAAGAAAAGGCAGGGAAGAAGAAGACGACTGGCTAGCAAACATGGATGTAAACAATGCAGGTTCCAAAAATACTGACAAAAGCGTGGATGTCTTTTTATGATTGGGCATGCAGTTGGAAGTAATGTTGAAAGGTATGATTGGCCTACTTTAGACCGCATATATAGACCAAAATATATTAATATTTAAGAAGCAGAAATTCAAAATTATTGTGTAATTGTAGAAAAAAAGTGTTAAAGAACTCACAAATTTTGTTTTATTACCTATTAAAATGGCCAAATACTGCATTGACTTTCAAAGACCTACTGAGCTGGTATGAAACTTTGTCACTTGGGGGCCATAATGTGTTTTCCAACGAGCTTGTTTCTTGATGTGATTGTATTTGGGCAAGTATTTCACATAAGCTCGGCTGGGTGTGTGTGTGACTCCGAGTACATTGGGAAAAACAATGAAAGTCCCACAAACTTAACTCCCCTTTCGAGAAAAACAATGCTGTTCGCATGAATGCATCATCACTCACCCATGCTGTCTGATTTGGAAATGATTGACCTCGGAGACTTTCTGTGTGGAGCAGCCCATGAAGAAGAGAGGGACACAGAGCAGGGTGGAGATGCTCAGCATGACCACAGAGAAACGTGGGATGGTCTTCAGAGAGAGACCTGCCCTCTTCATGATGACCCCGCCGATCAGCATCCCCACCGCTACTGATGGCAGATTCACAGCACCTGGGAACCACAAGTTGTTTAATAATCTTTAAGCAGAGATGTTTGCCGACGCCCTGACACAAATGACAGGTGTAGTCTGAAAGTAAATGCAAAGTTGCAACGCGGCTAACTTGCTTTAAGTAAGCACAAACCCAAATAACATAAGGAATAAAAATGACACTACTAGCCTAATTCACTCTTTGGAAAGCGGCCATGATCCAAGTGTGCTGACACGCTCCAGTTAGTGTCCATTAAAATATTTTAACAGACTGTTTCATTTCACTTCCAGAGAGTTCATAAAAATGGTTTAATACTGTATAAACCATTCTGTACATTATGACTTCAGTTATGTTAGCTGACATTTATTGCAAGCAGCTGACTGAAAGGGCAATAGGAATCTATTATAGGATCTTTTCACAAGGGCCCATCTTTATATTTGCACTTCTACAGTACCTACCTACTATCAGGCTGCTGTAGGCGACGGAAGCGCCGTACTGTCGCTCCAGGAACTTGTTCAGGAACGTAGAGAAACCTGCGATCACCGAGGAGAAGCAGCACTGGGCCAGAATCAGCATCAGGAAGAGAGGGCTCAACAGGAGGTGGACAAACATTCTGGGAAACACTGGTCAGACGCAAATCACATACAGACACACCGATTATTACACCGAAACTGGAAATGACCTCACTGTTACAGAACATATAAAACTATGTCAAGTCAGTTTATGAATCTAATAGTCTGAACCTTTGCAGTTTGAATGTAACAAACTTACTTTTCAGAAAATCACGTAAAGAGATATCTGGCTTCTTGAAGTCATCATTCATGTCCGTTTCACTTCCAATCACCTGGAACATATATGTGGTGTAAAACTGTCATAGGAGCACGTAAGAAGGCATTTATTAGGTGTGTAATAAAGACGGGGCATTTGTGGGATACAGTTGTACCACACATACAGGACAGTGTGAAATCTGCTGGATCACCTGCAAATCTCATCAGCCCTGTTCTCGTCAGGAAGACTTGATTAGACTCCACTTCAAAAGTTTCTCTTTCTTCCACCTCTATTTTTCCCCCCCTCGTCCTTTCACGCTGCATTCATGTGACATGGGAACATTAGAAGGATATTTTTGTGTCAGGAGAATTTTGTGTGGCTTTTTCATACTGGATCACAGGCTCTTAGTTTTAACGTGTGGTTAGTGTGTGTTTTACAAGACGGCAAACATTTTAATGTCATAAGATAATGTATTGCGTTTTGTTTACGTATTTCAACATTAATATCAGATGACCTCCAACGACACCACCCGTCATTTTAGAGTAGATGTTAAGTAGCGCTACAATTTTGTTATAATAACTTTTTATATAGTTGAAACGTAACTGTTTATGTTGGTATGTTCAAGTTTGCATTCCTACTATTACTATTTGGAGTGGCACGAGTGTATCCTTTCGATCTTTTATCCATTACATACAGCTAACTTCTCTGCTAGCTAACTAGCATGCTAACTAGTTGTCATGCTCTCGCAATAAAAACAAACCCTCACGACCAATACCGCTGTCTGGGAATGGCTGATGGATATTAGCTGTCTCAATGGGCTAAAATGGATATAAAACATTTCAACACTGTTAACCTTAAAATAGTTATTGTTTTATGCCAGTGCAGTTTATTTTATAGGTGTCATCTGTAAGTATTTGTTTTATGTGAATTTACAAAACCACTTGCTTCATACGCTTTAAAACTTGTGAAGATGAATTTGACCAATGCTTTGTTTCTTTTCTGACATTAACTGGAGGATTTCCATAACTTTAGCTGGGGTGACAATTTTCCGATAAGTGAGAGGAAGAACAAATGGCAGAGACATTTAGGTTTTAAGTCATTAAGTGAGGCATTTTGTATAGTGTAGGAGCCTTAATGCTAAGAAGCTCATACTAATGTTTCGTAGTTGGATTACGTTTATTTTCACATCATTCTTGCTGAAAATACTGAATTTAAGCCAGAATTATAGCAACTTTATTAAAGTTTTCATTGCATTTAAATAATGACCCTCAGTTTGTTCAATCTGAAGTGTGTTCAGTGACAATTATAATGTTGATGTATGTTAACACTTAGAATCCTTGTTTTGTACCCTCAACATGGTGACAAACCAGAGGAAAAGTAAAATGCAATGCTGTCTTAAAGCCAGTAGATGTCAGTAAAACATGAGAGATAGTCCACGCGACATACATTCAGTGAATGTTTAGTAGATCTCTGTGAGTGAGAGTGTGACTTACATCATCTTCTGAAGGCATTCTATGAGGGAAGAAGAAGTAGGGGATGGAGGTGAGAACCAGGCAGCCGGTGGCGATGAGTAGGCCCATCCACCAGGCCCCGACCCAGCGGGGATCACCATTTCTCAGCTCTAGATCGGCTCCTGCAGAAAACAACAGTGAATCATCTTTCCTGCATGGACCTGTCCATAAAAAAAAACTTTGGGATGCCTTTAAAAGATCTTATTACCTAAACCAGTCCTGTCCACGTCCACATAGATCCGCAGCATGACTGAGCCCAGCAGGTAGCCAATGGCCGGCCCGAACACAGATACTGCAAACAGGATGGCTGCGAATAATAAAGTGGCAGTGAGTGTTGTTTTGTAGTTTTCTTGGCAAATCGAGACCATACAATTATAAAAAGTGTTATGTGTGACTTTATTTCTTTTGTTTTTATTCATGTTATTCACATGGCCTTATTCTTTGAAAAATTACTAATATGTTGTAATGGTTTATTTCGATTTTTATGCTTTAATGGCACTAAAATTAGAAAAAAAGAAAAGTTTATGTCTCCAAAATCAATCTGTAACGTGGTCCTACAAGGTTCCACATGCAAAGTGCCAATCAGTGCCGCTTGAAATCACGTTTAGCCTCTTCATCATGTCTCCTCACTGCCACGTGACTGGGGGCATTGAGGAGACATGGTGAAGAGGAAGAGGGGATTAGGGGACAAAAAAAAAAGCTGCTCAATCTTAAATTTTGAAACCTGGATGTTCACGAGTTTATCGACAGCATTATGAATGACAAAAATGTTAGAAACATCTGTTAGAACTTGGTGAAAAGCAGATTTTTACCATCACTTGCTAATGTTAATGTTGCGTGTTGGCAAGAATGAATGCTATTATTAGTAACTGAAGTTACACTGGGCACTTCTGAGATGAAAGCAATGAAGGCCAGCATTTTAATAAGAAGCATAAATGCAGGTTTCTAGCTGCTAGTTGCTGAACATTTTAGTGATCTGATGCTACCAAGCTCCTAACTTGTGTCTGAAATGTGTGAATGACATCACAAAACGTTTTCGTTTCGACAAACGAAATGTATAACTCCCTTCACAAGTTAATGAATTAAGTCTGTGTATTAAAGACTAAACTGTCTACTTTTTTCAACAATATCATTGCTTTCTGTTCTGCTTCAGCGGATGAAAAAATAGCTCTCAGAATTAGATGGTTCTATCTGAAATCCTATGGATCTAGTGAACCGCATTTAAAAATGTGATAGGATTTGAATATTATACATTTAGAGCGCATTAAGGATGCATATTATTTTGACCAATAACAGAGAACTTTAATGCATATCAGGTTTGCTATCTGGAATGTGAAACCTTTGAACCCCAATATCTGAACACCACTTGTACGTAGAACCTTATAATTCCAAGGTCACAAAATACTGATCAACATGCAAGTCTGAAGTATCACCTAGGATTACACCTGATGACCTTCAGCTCGTGTTCTCTTTATCCATACAAATTAGTCTACCTATGAGCTATAGGCCATTCACCTATGTAAAGCGGAGAGTTGCCAGGACCAGCAAAATCATCGATGTACGAAATCCCAAACGGCTGGATGGGCACCGAGCCCACGCCGAAGAGCAGCTGAGCGCTGGCCATGAGCACCCACAGGTTGTTAGTGTCAGTCAGACGCCTGGTCTCGTCGCGGCCACAGGACTCCGAGCTGCTCAAGTTCCCCTGCGTGTTGCAAATGTCATGGCGATCTGGATCACGGCAAGTGGGAGAGCGGGGAGAAGAAGGGGGAAGAAAAGGCAATTATAGTTAATGACGAGCAAGTGGATGCAGATGTCCAAACTTCTTTAATTCCCTGAATCTTCTCTGGCCCTTCACTGACACTCTAAGGAACTTTGACTGGGGGCAAAATGAAAGAGGGAAGAGGGAGATTGTTATTACAAATTACCCTGGAGGTAACTCCTTAGCTTTCAGCCAGTACATAGAGATTATGAATTTCCATCTCATTTATTGAAAGGTTCAGCTGGAGAGCAGCAGCAAGGCTCTCTAAATACATCATTTGCATCCGAGAACAGAAAGCCAAACAGCAGATACTTGTTTGACTCCAGCTGAGTGCTATGGAGCCTTTGCTGAGAAGATGCCTTAAGTAAAGTCTCATAAATTTCATTGACATATTTGTACATTCATGAGTCCCCTGCTCTGGACTGAGTCACGTTAGCTGTCACAGTGGTACCAGTGGAGACAGAGAGGCAGGACGGCCTTATTTTAAGGTCTTTGTCTTACTGTGTAAAACGGAGTCGTATTCGTACGGCTGGGATAGGAAGTGGGGTAAGGTCAGGATCACGGCACTGACGGCCATCAGTAGTCCCCCGATTCCAATGAGGCGAGGACGGTGGACCCGATTTCCAAAGTAACTCACGAACACTATCAGCACACTGTTGCTGATCTGAGAGACAGACACAGACATGTTTTAAAGAGGACCCGGCATTTTCTCTCTTTAGGCCAGTTGCACTTTTCAAATCAATCCTTTCACACCCAGTGCATTGAGTTGCCAATCTCACAGTTACTAATGGACTCTCAAAATGAAATATGGAAGTGGTCGGGGGTTGCAATGTAATCCAAATTTAGTGGGCACAACTCAGAATTAATGTTTGGGAAATGGAGAGGATTTCAACACTTTAAAGGTGCATTAACTGATCTTTTAGCCAGTTGGTGGCAGTGGAAACAAGCTGTAACTACAAATATCACCATTTTCAGTTGAAACATTTGCATATTAGCAAGATTAGCGTTCATTCGTTGTCGGATTTCTGTCCACTCTTCTTCTTGTTCTGCTTTGCTATGCTCCAACTCCTGATATGCGGCTCTTTAGCTGCGAAATGCTCCACTCTGCTCACAAGCTAGTCGCTAACTTGTTGTAACATTTGGTGCTGGGCAGGTAGTTTACAGGTTCGTTAGATCATTTTCATTTAATCTGGAAATGAGGTTGATGAGAACGAATGAAACAGTAAAGTTGGGGGCCAAAAAAACTAAACAATGAGCTAAAATATGCTACAAAGCCCTTTAATGCAAAGCGGAAGTTGGGGAATAATGATCTGTGTGTTCATCAAACCCCTTTTCCATTAAACATCATATGAGCCATTGATAATTTAAAATATATATTGTAGCAGCTTTAAATAACCAAACTGAGAGGAGATGCTAAGCTGAAATGTTCTTTCTTTTCTTTGTTTGGTCTGTGTTTTCATAAAAAATCATGCAATCAATTCAGATCTCGTAAATCATATTACAACTCCAAGTGCACCCAAATCCTGAGAGGATCTGAGCTCCAAAAGAATTTAAAAAGCCTAAAGGTAGCAAATGTCAACATAGTGATTTAATAAGTGACTAGAAACCCTTGGCCATACATACTTTAAACCTAGGAACAACTGGAAAACATTTATCTGTGTGATTTAAATCATAACAAAATCCAGCACCAGTACATTCCATCATTATTCTTGACCCCTCGTTTCTGTAATAAAACTGTTCCAAAATACCTGAGTCTGGCTTGGATTGTCAGGAAGTGCGATTTCGATATGCTGCTTGTTCTCCAATTCCTCCTTTGTCATCAGTATCCTTGTAACACAGCTATCACTGAAAGTCAAACTGTGTAAGGGGCTGTTATTTTTGGCTCTTACCTCGTTGAGAGAGGAAATGGTTCCTGAGGAGTAGCTGCTGAGGCCATAGCGTCTCTCGATTGTGGTGATGGTGCTCTTGAAGTAGGCGCTGTACAGCAACTGAGAGAACTGCAGGAGGCCGTGGCACAGGACAAACAGCTACGACAGACAGGCAGACAGACAGACAGACAAGTGCACGAGGCTTGAGTCTGAATTATGTAGTCGAAAACACAAACGCTGGCATATGGAAAGATACAGGTAGGTAGGACAGAAATGGAAAATCTGAAAGAATTAATTTTTGGAAAGGAGTTGTCGTATGGTCTGCTTCACTGCAGCATCTTGTTGCTGAACATACAGTAAATTAGTTAATTACACAGAAACCTATGACAAGAAATAATGAACCACTGAAGTGCTTGCTCATATGTATTGCTATCCACTTCAATCATTAATGCGTATCGCAAATGTCCAGTATGCTCCGACAAAAGCTTGTGATAGCGATGGATGCAGAGCTGAAACAGCTTAGAGTCATAAATGTCAACTGTGTCTGCAAACGGTGTCGTTTGTGCCATTTTCAGCTGCAAGAGAAGTTTGGCAGCACTCACATAGGGACAGAACAGTCCCAAAGCCTAAAACGTATTACTCCTGAGAGGCCTTAAATTGTTCCTGTGTTTTTCAGCCCAGGCGACACGCTGAGATGGCGTTGCGTTCACCTAACGGAGTGCATAGTTGAACATCAGGAGCCACGTACAGAAACTTCCTAACCTGCAGATCCTATCTTGAGACTTATGATAGGACGTTTGTGTAATACGGCCTCAGAGAAGCAATATTATCTGTGCACTGAAACGCAGTGAGGAAAGTGGGGAAAGCCAGACAGCTGCTTCCACGGCACGTGGCACAACTCTGCAAGTACCAACACATCAGGCCTGGACTCCGCCACAGTCTCCCATTAGAAAGACAAAAAACACCATTTCAACGACTAAAACCTACATATTCTAGACTGAAAAGACTGTTGGACTGAATGTACAATGTGTACAATGAGGATGTACTGTGGAGCAGTAATATAAAACATGCAAATACTGTCGAATTCTTGCATTCACAATTTCACTAAGTAAAAGTATATCAAAAAATGTCCCAAGTTCTAAAAGTCCCACTGTCAAATCCCAAGTCGCGTCTTATAGTTTGTGTACCGACTCCTAAACAAGCCATTATGCAGCCTTCATGTGTTAAACAGAGGTAGTATAGCAAGTTCAAAAACACATTTATTAGTTTCAAAAGTGTCATAACATTTAAAGGAAAACCTCAACATTTTGGGAAATGCGCTTATTGGCTTTTTTGCCAAGACCAAGATGGGAAGATTGATACCAGTCTAACGCGCGCTAAATATGAAGCTACAGCAGACATGGAGCAACATTAGCGTTTATTTGGAGGCATGTTTCTGGCAACCATATGAACGTCTCTCTTTTTCCACTCTGTGCCAACTCCTTTCTGAGGGAAATATCTGGCTCTTTAGCCGCTAAATGCTCGCCAGTGTTCACCAGCTAGCTGCTAACTTTGCCTGTCTGCTGTCATCCTGCTGGAAACGACGCCACGAGAGCGGCGAGGCACCGTGAAGCTGCGGGCCATAGAGCCAAACAATGAGCTGAAAGACGCTAAAAAGGAACTACAGAGTCGAGTGAAAAGCATCTGCGGGGATGTCCCCAACAACCAAGTCCTTTCACATCACACAGTCATTTCATCTGTCCAAGTCGCACTTGAGTAAATGTACTTAGTTACTTTCCACCTCTGGTTTCAGGAGCTGCTTTGGTGAGCGTTTTAGCGCTATGAAAAACCGTGGCGTCTTCTAGCAAAGCAGTGATTCATTTGGTTTTCCTAGAAACTAAACAGCATGGCTCCAAAGGGGTAATGAAACGTGTGAATAATTGTCAGCCAATGACCTGACTCTACGATACTCTATGGTTTGTCTCTTTTTACTTTTCTCTTCAAAGTCACCGACTGGACGTGCTCCCAGCGATCTGCCTGTCTGTCTCGCTGTCTGACACTCGTATGACTCTCTGTACATGGGTTTATGCGCACCGGGGGCCATGAACGCACGAGTGACGCTCAAGATACATTTTGAGATTAGGAGTGAATTTGCTATGAAAACAGTAATAAATCCAAGCTTTTAGTTTGTTTGCCGGCTGCCGGGTCAGCTGAGGGAGAATAAACTCTGCGTTCGACTCAGAACAGTTAATGCTCCTATTAAAGATTGGCTTTATGGTGTGTTAACACACACAAAAGATGCTTTTGCACTGTTGCTAATATTTCATCCTCATTTTGTTTCAAATGGGCTTCAATTATCTAAATGATTTGACAGGACTTATTTGCTGGCAGGCGAGGGGCTTCTTTTGTTTGCGATTTCGAGTCGAGCAAAAAGGAAGCGGTTCACTTTGAGCACAGATTCAGGTCAACCTCAAATCCACTTTAGCCTTTAACAAGGTCGGATTTACGTTTTTTCGCTGCAGAAAACGCCTGATACAAACATGATGTTTCAGAGACAAGTCTCTGGCTTTCTGACGATTTGGCTTCAACGCTGGAAACACATAATGCATTAAAGTGCCACATTTGGCCTGAGAAACGGCAAAAACTGTTTTTTCCTGCACCCAATCAATACTGCTGGTAAAATCCAGGAGTAGAAAAGTGGCAGCAGCAATACCAGTAGTGCTGAACGCTGCAGTGTGTCAACACTATGTCACACTGTGAAGACGCAGGATTTATTATTTATCCACAGTGTTAATAGAAGTGATTTAAGACTATTTGATGTTCGCAAGCAGGAAAGTGTTTGTGCAGAGTTGGATTCTCAACAGACTATGTTTATCCTTGTTGAACACTCTCAGCTCCGTCTGCCTGGACGTTATTGTCCAAGCCTTCGACTCTGCTGCGACGGGAAGAATTGAGGGAAGTTCACACTTGATTTCAAAAGCTTTTATTTCTGGGCCACATGCTGTAGCTATGACTCTGGATATCCATGGATTTCCACGAGGACATTTTTTTTTTCTTCCTACAAGAAGAAAAAAAAAATGGCCTGATCTAGCCTACCTGGTCAAAAAATGAAATAGAGGAAAAGCAAAGTGTATGAAGTCTCCCAGGATACTTGAAAGAAACCAAAGCCACAGAATCACTTCCCTTCATTGTGTTGCAAAATAAAGGTTTGCTGCACAATAGCGTCATGATCAAAGGATGATTTAAAGCAGTAGATGCATATTTTGGGAACTTACTGCAGATAATAAGATGGCAAGATTGAACGCACTGTCACATTGTTAGAAAAATATTCTGCTGTCCACTTAAATGGACAGATGTGAAAGGCTACTGCAAGTGGCCGCTATCTTGGCCATTTCTGAAAGTAGGAAATCCAGCGTACAAGCACTTCTAAAGCTCGCTAATTAACATTCTATAGATTCACCGTTTTATCAGCAAAAAAGAAACAAACCCTTAGTGTAAAAATAGCTATTGTGCCATGATTTTTTTTCTTGGCTGAGAGCAGTGACTTCCTGGAGTCTTGTCGTCTGGCACGTAACCCCCCCCCCCCACGAAACCATGAACTGTTGTTTTGACAGTTTATTTGTTTTTTGTTGTTGTTGTTGCATGGATTGAACAAACAAGATGTAACGTGTTAATTAGAGCACTTCAGAGGTGCCGAGAGATGGATTTCTTTAGCTTCGGACAGAGCTAGTCGAGCCGTCTTCCCTTGTTTCCAGTTCCCTTGTTTCCAGTCGTTGCGATAAGCCAACCAGCTGCTGGTGGTGGCAGCCTTGTACCGAACGGACCAAGATGAGTCAGTCCTCTTATGTAACTCTCAGCATGAAAGAGAATAAGTGCATTTGCCAAAAATCCATAGCTACTGCTTTCACTCTGTGTCACAGACACAAACGTGAGCCACAAATGCTCCCAGGTGCAGCGAGGCATGGGGCTACTTCTGGAGCCCCGAGCAGAAACCTGCCTCGCGTGCAGCCAGAGATGGCGAGAATTTGACGGCGTAACCCGGGTGCCGACTAGGTGTAGTCCACAGTAGATAAGTTCAAAGATGTGTGGGAATAAAACAAACACAACGTCCTGATGAAAGTGAGCAAACAGGGAGCAAAGCGCTGTACAACATGTACAAGGTGTCAAGAGAAGACGAATGGATGACTGATGCCGATTGATGCTGGTTTCTGCGGAGGGCAAATTTGGTTTCATGTTCAAAGCAACTCGGCCAATTTTTCCACTCTATTGCTGCAAGTGCTAGATGGCAATCGAGAGGTCTGGCTTTAGTTTGACGCAACACAATTTAAAGGACACTCCTCTGCTTTCGCCTTCTACCACTGTATCGCTGTATGACTTACAGAAACAGCTTGCTGCTTATTCTGAACTTCTCCCATTATCTAAATATACCGTTACTTGGCTTTGAACTTCAGGCACACTCGAACTGTGCAGGATGGGCGAAGGTTCACTGTGAACTCTCAAACTGAACGGTGGCTGTAGGATGAGCCGCTATTTGTACATCTTGGTTTCAACATGGGGGGGGGGGTGGGGGGGGGCTTTAAAGTGAAGACTTAAAAAGCATAAACAGGAGAAGATCTGCAGTAACTGGACCCACCGCAGTCTGTGTGAGAACGCGTGACGTAAAACACTCCTGAAGATGTTTCAAATGAACCATCACCTACTGCAAATGTAGAAGTTGCTTCAGTTGTAACTTCTCTCCCTGTCCCCTCCAAGCTGACAGGATATAGGTGCATTAGTCACGCGTCATTCACATGACACCAGTGAAGAAGACAAGTCATTTCTCGCTGCGCTGTGCTGCAAGCAACATGGAGTTTTGCCTCCATGTTACTCACAGCCCTGGAACAAACCGCTTCACTCCTCTTATTGTCATACGGTGAAGTACGAGTGCTGCTTTTGGCACTCAGTGGGGTTACATTTCTCCCTCTTATCGCTGTTCTGTAAGACTTTCAGTATTGGAGCCAGAAGTGCAGAAAATACTTCACACTGGACACAGCTAGAAGCTTTTGCCAGAAGTGATTCACTTGATTTCTTTAATGACAGAAGAAACACAAACCTTTGCCTCTGTCAAAGTCCATCTGAAGCAGAAGGACATTTCTGGAGCTGCAACGACGAGTCGATTCACAGAAAATTAACTAGCGACCGTTTTGATGATCATTTTGATCGTTTCTCAAGTAAAAATGCCAAACGCTCTCTGGTTAAAGGCTCTGGCATGTGGGACTGCTGCTTTTCGTCGCCTTACATTACCGTAAATTGAATACTTTGGGGGTTTTGACTGTTGATCGGACAAAACATTTGTTAATTTCACCTTGGACTCAACATACTGACAGGACTTTTTTCCAACGATTTTACAGAACAAATCAGCCGATTGTTTGCAAATCTAGAAATGTCACTCTTTTTCATTAGCTTTTTATTTGTCTGTGAAACACCATAAACCACCGAGTAGCAAAAATAATTAAACAATTGTTTGCTCTAAACGGTTTCAAGGCAACATTTTTTCCCCACTTAAAAAGCAAAAAGAAAAACACTGCTCTTTGTCACTTACAGTGATGTAAACACCCAAACATTCCTGGAAACCTCTTTCCTTTTCTTCTCAGCGATGTCAAGGCAACTCAAGGTTTTGCATCAATGAAGACTAAAACATGGAATAAATCTTAATGATTTTTTTTGGTGGGGGGGTGACATCATAACTCAGAGCTTGTTTACCTAAAGTGAAGATCTCTTTGCTCTTAGGCAACACACCGCACAGGACACTTTATGCTCAGGTTGTCTGGGGGGGAGGGTGGACCATGAAACCACGTTCTGTTACTTCAGGGTCATCTTCTAAAGATAAATCGAGCTCAGGTGGTTGTATAAACAACGAGGGAACAAGTGCTGCAGGTTGAAACAAGACATTTCACAGTAGCTATGCGGCGTGTGCCCGTGGTGATGCCTGCCTACCTTTATGCTGCAGAATAAAGTCCTCGTCTTTTTCATGTCTTTGGAGGAAGGTTATGTCCACTCGTTCAGCTCCGCGTGCGCGCCACCGAGTCCAGGGGAGCAGGAATCAGCCTCTCGAGGTTTGTGTCAGAGGTTGTCTTTGGAGTGTGTGTGTGTCCTCCTCCTCCTCCTCCTCCTCCCTCCCGGTGAGCTGGAGTGATTCTCTCTCTCTCTCTCTCTCTCTCTCTCTCTCTCTCTCTCTGACTGCCGGGTGACGTAACTGGAGTCGAACCCACAGCCCCACGCGTCAATGTTTTGAAAGTTGTGACTCGAGGACACACGGTCCCCGCGCTGATTGGCTGGGTCACGCGCGCGAGCCTGGGCAACGCTCACCTGTCGGAGCGCGTGACCGGACGCGTTCAATCGCGGTGTTGCAAATGACGGCGCAGGAGAGACGCTGAAGCTCCGCGCTGCCGGCCTCTCAGCGAGCCGCGGGCGGGGGGGTTTGTTCGCCGGCAGCTTAATGCTTCATTACTCGCGCTATGCGGAAGCAGGCCCGCAGATAATGAGCTGCTGCTGCTAATGAATGAGCTCAGCGTGGCCGTTACAGGAGGTTCGAGTGAGTGCGACGGCAGACGATCTCAAATGCGGCACAGGACTTTTTGGGGTATCGCCAAAGGCCAGGCCAGACCTGCGTCTGAGTCGTGGGCCTCTTTAAATGTATTCAGGCAAACACAGTGGGCCTTTTTCACAGCAGACATATGGTTACTGATAACGTTAACGACGGCCGCGTTGCATTCAAGTGTCCCGGTGAAACTGAAGCAGCTAAATGGAATTCAGCCATCATTTATTTTATTATTTACACCTGTGCTTTTCCTACCGTGACACGTCAACGTATCTTCCACGAACAAGGCCTTTTATATATCCACCATGAAGGGTTTCTAACGGTAGAACCAAACCGCGGCCTCCTCACTGAGCTCAAAGCTGTGTGTGATATTCTACCTCTACAAAGGTTCGTGTAAGGAAAATGTTTTATTAATTACTCTAGCCTCCTTCCAATGCTGCCTCAAGCAAAGTTAGAATGTGTTCAAAACTGTCAGGCAAAGTGAATCAAGCGCCTGTGAGCGAGTGTTTATTACGATCACACTTGTAACACCTTGTTACTGCTGTCATGAGACATCCTATAATGCATTATGAAGGATTATAGCAGCTCTCTAATGCACAGTGACTCTGCTACGATGGAATATGCATGTAACTGTAACACAATGTTGATATGGATTTCACAGAAATTGTTGCCTATGAATTAATTACCCCTCAATATAATTCATGAGCAGCTCACTGATCAAATAAAAGGTGTTGCTAAGCAACACACACATGAAAGTTGATATTTGGTAGGACAATATTTACATTTACAGGTGTGTGTTCAGGTATTGTCGGGGTATATGCAGGAATCCTGAAGTTAAATTCCAGACCGTTTCAACATATTTTAAGACTGCAGTGCTACAAGTTACTGGTTATCAGCAACACATTTTTTATTTTTAAATTGACAGTACTATACCAGTACATTTATTTTGAGATTGCAAAACAGTCTTAGTGTGACATAATTCATATAAGCAGGGAGGGAACACAACTAAAGAGAATAAAGAAGCGACTAACCAAAAGGCAAAGCTTATTAAAAGTAATAATAGTCACATACTCATGCTCTCACTCACTCACATTAATAAGCATTTCCATTTGGCCTAAGAAACATAACATTGGTCATAAATTATATTAAATCATAGACCGTCTGTCTGAATCTATGTTCCAAAAATGAATACCTCGTAAAATGCAGATTAAGACATTTTAATACTTTAAGGGTCTTAATTTTTGCTAAACTTATTTAATACCTTTTAATACTCTGACAGTGTACAGTACAATGACATTACGATTAAACCAAATACATATATTAAATACACGAGTAGACAACGTAAACACCAGACAGAAATATGCTTAAACTTTGAGGAAACCGACTGAGAAAATAACTAAAGCAGATCCAAAGGTGAGTCATACTGAACTGAAGGCTCTAAAGGAGAATATCCACCTCATTTTATATGCAGCTAAAAGAATAAACGGGTCGGTCCCATGTAGCAGGGTTACAGTTCCAGGAACCCCCTCAAACCTGGGGAAGTGCAGGGTTTTACTTTGCAAACCTGTCCAGATAGCTCAGTAAAGCCTACAGTATTGTGACAGTCTGGCAATGAGAATGTCTACTTACTCAACATGTCTTGTGGCTGCATTGCATTACGGTCTGTTATGACTGCCGTCGGTGAAGAAACTGTTGTGCAGAACGGTCACATGCTCCTTTGACTGTGATGAACTGAACCCCTGACGATGACTGATGATATTTTTAAAGGATGTCGCCTTCAAACGCTGCTGTGCACCTGTGTGGAAATATCTCAATGTGACTTCTCGTCTTACTGTAGCTGGATGGTAGCTGGTTTTCCAAAGAAATAAGAACACTGAAATGCAGGCGGGATTGTCAGCGCAACACCATACATGTAGTGAGTGAACAAATGTTGCAATACGACTCCCCGATCAGGTTGACATATACACCCACACAACAGTAAAAACAAAATGTCCTTGAAGATGGTGCAACTTAAACAAAAAACAAAAATCTATATTACAGAGCGTTTTAAGGTGGACTTTCCCTGCAACCTTTTGCAGCAGACCTGCCACAATCATAATTGAATGCATGTAAAGACAAGGACTTGTAATGCAAGGGTTTTATGGTTCCTGTACAAATTAGATTTTACATAACTTTCCCTTACAACATGGCTAAAAACTAAAGAAACATGAATAATACAAGGAAACTAAGAAAAGCAGGAACCCATAACAGTGTTCGTATATTACAAACACAAGGACGCATCTCTGGGAACAGATACTTGAGGATTGCAGCTGAAGCTAAATGCCTTTACCTTTATGTAGCCCGTTGTCATGATTGAATAGCGAAGGCATCACTGTGGTTTGAAGCTTTGCAGCGTAAACAGAAGAACATTCTTGTACCAAAACTCTTTGCTTAAACTGTGGCTTGTGTGGTACAAAACAAACATGTGGTACACCAGGTGTTCCACCTAAAACAAGGAGAGGAGCTATTGTCTGAAGTGCACAGCAAGCAAACACACAGTGATATATTACTTTTAGCCGTCACAATGTCATATAACAAGTTACTAATAGGATTTCAGTTGTATTACATTTGCTATGTCAAGCAATGCGTTACCACCTGAAATTCAACCACACCACCCGACTTCCAACACTACACCACCAGAAAACATATCCCCCGAAATATTTTCTTTTGCCAAATTTTGATGGCTGTGGAGTCAGACTCTACATCTTCGAAATGGGTCTACTACCCATTACTTTAAGTTCAAAGAAAAGGACAAGAACATATTAGTCATATGCAATCCACGTCTAGGGAAGCAGAGGTCATTTTGGTTAAAGTAACCGAAAGTAGTGTAATCACTAACGCATTACTCTACACAGACAGTAATATTGTAAAGTAACTTCTTACTTTCAAATTAAAGTAACTATTAATACATTTTGAAAGTAACTCACCCAGCACTGACGCGTGCTTTGGAAATGAAAAAAATAACTCAAGCAGACATCATATATTTAAAAGATTTAATTTGTGGATATGAATTCGGGAAGCGGTTTACAACCTTAATTCAACATGCAGTGACCATAAAGACACATCACAAAGATGTTCAACGGTGTGAGAATAAGACTGGACCAAGCTGGTAGGCAGTTTTGTGTGTTCACAGTGATTATTAGTGTTCTAGTTCCTCACAAAAATCAGTCACATAAATCCTGTGAAGGGCTGTGTTCTGACGCAGAACAATCAAGCTTATAAAAGAGAAACATATTGATAATTCTGTCTGGAGGCTGCGATAGTGGAAATAAAATGTACAGAAAGAGGGAGAAGGTGGTGGCATTCAAATAGTTGTGTCCGAAATTCACTCCGGATGTTGTTTTAAAATCAAGTTCATATATGGAGCTTCGCGATGCTGATCTTGTACAAGCTGTGGCGTCCAAAAAGTCTGATCCACAAGGAAAGGAAAACTCATCCATGGCACAGTTTTTAGTGTCATCCGGAGGAAACAGTGTACCATTCGTAAAAGGTCTCAGACATCATCTCAACAAACGCACATCTGGTTTCCAAGCGGCCTCTCGTACCAAGCTTGAGCTTACCATAGCAGAGTGAAGCAGCATGTTTCAGAGTATGTTACATATACAAATGAAGCCCTTATGTCTACTTTGGTACCTAAATCATTCTGCTGTAGGGTTACTCGCATCCACAACACATCTACAATTTACACTGTTTCACTAAGTTACAAAACTGTGGAAAAAACGGTCTTTAAAACCAGGCTGTCAGAGGCTTGAATTGCTCTTTAAAAAAATGTGTCTGATGGCACATAAATGTCCGTAAATGCTGATGTGCTGTACAGATGAGGACGTCTTTCCGTGGTTTCCGTCCTCTTGGCAAGGGAAGAACACGCTTTCAAAGCATATGAAACAATATTCAACAAAGAATCCTTTTACTTTTCTATGCTGTAAAAAGGTAATTCAACTATAGAAAAACTCCAAAAGAACTCTACAAAATAAAAGCATCAGGCTTAAGTCTGCTCTTTCATCTGATAAGGCACATTTTCATACATGGATTCTTTATGAATAGTGTCCACCAGCCTTTAGTGTGGCTGTTCTTGGGGGGCAAAAAGAGGCTTGTTTTCACACGTAAGCACCCAACGCTGCGTGGAACTCTGTGAGACACTGAACAAGCTGCTGAAACTTGGGCCTCTCCTCGGGGTCCAGGGCCCAGCAACACGCCATCACTGCAAACCTGAGACACGGGGGTGGGGTGGGTGAAGCAAAAATGACGGGTCAAATCAAATGTCTGTTGACAAGTGTTTTGTATGCGTGAGACAGGATACAGTGGGAGAGAGCAGGAGGGTGACAGGCTACATCTAGAGCTGGCGTAATACTCCGGGCATTGTCATTACATGGTACACACTTGTGTGAGTGTGAATGTGTTGCACTTACAGGAGCCGCCTGTACAGCACTGATATACATGAGTGAGATATAATCATTTCTTAATCAGTGCATGCCCTTAAATGTTTTTTTTGCAACCTCTAATATCGTGGAAAAGGAAGCCGTCGCCTCACCACCTATTGTATTTAGAAGGAAACCACGTTGAGCTATTTAACAGATTTCAGTATTTACTATATTATAAAGAATACGGTCTAGACCTGCTCTATATGCAAAGTTAGACAACTTCGCTATATAAATAAAATAAAATTTGAGGTGATTATTCCCTATACATTTTGAAACTTCACTGGGATGTATAGCTGAGTATCGTCAGCATACGGGTGGAAAGAAATAGCAGGCTTAAAACTAACAGTGAAGTGGGAGTAATGAAAATAAAATATGAACTTTATTTTGGCCCATGTGCACCAGAGTTCAGTTACTTTAAATGTGTAAATACTGATGATTGATAATTCATAACAATCAATCATTTCTTTATAAAATTAAGGCAGTCAGTGTTCAAATGATACACAACACCTGGATTTTGCCACTACCACCCAAAGCTTCAGCTCTCACTGATTTCAGACAATTATGCATCAAACTAATCCACCCAGGTGGTCGACCACTGCAGCCAGGAAAAGCCCTGTTATTATCCAGCAGTGGGAAGGTGACAGCCTTGTTGCAAACGTGATATTGAGGAGATACCCTGTAAATAATAATGCCGTGGTGGGAAAATGAGGCCTGTTGGCACAAGCAGCTCCTTCTTCTTGACAGTTGCAGGATGTTGATAAGCTTCACACCAACCAACGCTGGGAGCTGCTGAACATATTAATTTGATTCAGCTTCCATGTAACACAATGTGTCCCTTCATTTGGTGAAAGCCTGCAATAACAACGCGTGCATGTTTAGCTGCAGGCAACCAAACAAGCACGTGCACGCTTCACTGCAGAGCTCTACAAACCTACGCTGTGTTTATATTGATAACAATGATAAGGATAAGCAAGAGCACAAACATGTCCAGAGAGACACTGTAGCATTTCCATCAGGTCAAAACTAGCCAGTCTGTCTGCAACCGTCACCTGGAAAGGGCAACAGGCTCAATTGTTTTAATTGGCATGTACAAGAACATGTGGTACAATAGTAACTCGTATTAGGCAGCAGATGAGGGTTGACTACTTATTAGTACATTTAAAGAGGTACTACTGCACACTTAAATGTGTTTTCTTAGCTGTAAACTAAAGGATATGACTAATGTGATGACGCTCATCATTGCTGGTGTTAATATTGACATTTCTTACCAAATGTATAAAAAAATAAAATAAAAAAAATCAGCATTTCATGGGTTGAAAATGGCTCAACATGCCATCTACTGTTTTAAATCAGCCCTGGAGCTGCGAGGCCAATGCTGACAGTCAGCCGGCTGGGACCTGTCTACGTCACGAAACTTGTATATAAAAAGACTCTAATCAGTGTCAGTCTTCCCCCCGTGTCCCCTGACCCACACACTACACAGCCACGAGACAACACCTCTTACAGCTTGTTGATAATAGAAACGAAGGCATATCTTGGAGGCAGGTCGATCTAGCGGTCAGTGTTTTCAGACTTCGTTCAGTTTGAATTTTAAAAGATTGCGTTATATATTTATTGCGTACTGTATATAGTGACTGCTGTTTCTCAATGACAAATAATTCTTTGTTGATCCTTTATTACTGTATTAATATTTTTACAGTGTATTTGTCTGTGTTTGATAATTTGTTTACAAAAAATTAGTTTGATCCAAGTAAGGCACTCAGGTCTGATTATGATGATTCTTTTTACTCAGAATAATCTGCTGATTCATTGCTCAACTAATGGTTTTTTCCCTATAAAGTCGACGAAACATTTGTCAGAATTTCTCAGAGGACAGTGTGACGACTTCAAACTGTTTGTTCTGTCAATTTAAAAGCTTTCTCAGCAATCAATCAGAATCAAAAGATGGAGTGTGTGTGTGTGTGTGTGTGTGTGTGTGTGTGTGCGCTCTGTAAATCAACGTACAGTTCATCTGGACAGTTGATTGGCTGTGCTATTCTGTACCCATCCTTCAGGTAGGCCGACATCTCAAAAGGGTCGATGTCGACGTAGGGTGTCTGACCCAGAGTCATCAGCTCCCACAGCGTCACTCCGAAGGCCCACTGTGAAAACAACGCGGGATTAAACCCGAGACCAGCGCTGAGCATTCCTTTCCAACATTTTCTAAATATGATCAACACAAGCAGGTGTCTTTAATGTGTTATCAGACTGGATAAACAGTGTTGGGAAAGCCAGTGGGGACCACTTGCATTCAAATACTAAAGGTTCCGCAGGAACGGTGCAAGGAAAGTATGTTGAAACACTTATATGGAATATATAAATCATTGCTGCAAGTTGTTGTTAAGAGACTGAAAGTAAACAGCACGGTGGCCATTATGTTTACAAGACTGAGGGTTCAAGCCCCTGTGTCTGCGAGGGCCCACCCTGCATGTGATGTTGTGCTGACCCTTCCCTCTGTCTTCCTATAAGGGGAAAAAGCATTTCCCTGTTCGTGCAATACTCTCGTTATATTAACCCACATCATCTTAGGCTGCTCTTCAAAAACATAAGTGCTCAGAGTGGGTGTTGAGCCTGCACTTGTTATTTGGAATATTAGGACTCAGGCTAATCCTTATCTAAAATAAACCTGGGCAGCTCTTGCTAACCTGACAGTGACTTATGAACAGAATACACATGATCTCTGAAAAGAGCAAGTTTTTGTTGAGTTAGCGCGTCATAACCTTTAACAAGCCTTCCCTTTAAAGGAAGTGAAGGGAGTGATAAGAGGAAACGACACTGTGGTGGTGAAAAACATGATGTACAGTAATCCCCCTTTTCCTACATCAGTATTTAGTCCACTGCCAACATGCCCAACAAGGACTAAACATGTCCATAGTCCTTTTTCATCCTGTCCAGTTGGTAGTCAATGTGCATAACCACTGACATAAGCGTACGAAGCATTTATGTGCGTACGCTGGCATGTGCAATGTGCTTATGATGCTGCACAGCTCCAGGTACTTGTCTGGACTTCCCCTAACGCTTGGTTGATTGGAAATGCCAGGCCTCTGTTAACTGTAAGTGCAGGGGTGGGGGGGCTGCTATGAAGCAGGGTGACCATAACAGGAATGTGGAGAGGTGGGGGGCATGTCTGGCTGGTGCTGAGTGCTGTCTCTAAGGATCTGTTGAGCTTCCCGACTGTCTCCGCCGCGCCCGCTCTGCTATCCTGAGACAGGAGACACATGGTGCTCAACACTGTACCTCCCTTCCCTCTGACACCTTGACCAAGTGTCTAAGAATGGCTTGAATACAATTGGTGCCATTTCCTGCATCACCTTCTCTGTGTCATGCCCCCTGAGAAATGTTGTGGTAATTATTCAAAATCCTTGAGAGAAAGGAAAGTTCATTTGATATGGTGAATGCGCTGTCCACAGATATAGGGTTGCATGGATAAGCTGCAAGGTGTAAACTATATCTGGTATTGCAGTTCTTACCACGTCACTCGCACTAGAGAAGTCGTTGTTGAGCAAGCTTTCCAGGGCCATCCAGCGGACGGGCCGGTTCTCATTATCCCCCAGACAATGGTAATCCATGGGAAAGAGGTCTCGGGCAAGGGCATTGTCTGTGATCTTTACCTGCATGTTGTCGTCAATGCTGTGGGAGGAGGAGACAAGAGAGAAAAGTCAGAGTCTTTATATTTAGTAATTAAATTCCAAACAAATTCCACCTGAAAGCTACAGGGAAGAACTGAGGACAAGTGACGACAGCTTTAAGCCAGGTCAGGGACACTTACACGCAGTTCCTGGCGGCGAGGTCTTTGTGTATGACCTCCCTGCGAGCCAGGTAGCTCATTCCACATGCAATCTGGATGGCCATGTAAACCAAGTCCTGTTGAGAAATTGCCTGAAAGGAAATGAGAGTGCGAGAGTGAGACAATGTGCGGTTGAGAAGCAGAGACAGGAAAAACAAAAAAAGGGAGTGGGGAAAGGAGACCACAGCTGACGTGACTTTACTGTGTCAAAATTGGTCTTCTGTGTCAGATTGTTCTTATTTCCTTTGATTTGGAACAAAGTCAACTACAGGTCAAAGATGGGAGTTATATAAACAAAGACTATTTCAGTCTTTTAATGTGTATGGTCCAAGTAAAAAAGACTAAATGTTTAAATTTGCACTGGTAAAGTTGTTAAGTTAAGTAGTTTATTAATCCTACTCTATAGTAAGTACATGACAAATCGCATGTTTATAGCTAGCAGTAAGGCTCTAGTGATGGCGATGTCAGGCGGTCCCTCCAACGCCACCAGCAGGTTGAGGTTTTTGGCTTTTTAGTGGAACAGCTATTTGATGGATTGCCATGGCTGAATGCCATCTTCATGAAGAAGGTGAACCCTACAGACGTTGCTGACTTTTCCTTCATCGCCACCATGAGATTCACATTTGCAGTTTTGAGTGAAATGTCTCAACTGTTGGATGGCTTGCAATAAAATTTGGTTCAGACTTCATGTTTCCAACAGGATGAACAGTAACAACTGGTGATCTCATAACTTTTCATGTAGCGCCATCATCCGGTACTTTATCTTTAGAGCTAACTATGTTAACAAGCTAAACGATTTTTTTGTTTGTTGCTAAAACGCTAAACTAAGAAGGTGAATGTGGCAAACAATAGTACCTGCTAACATCAGCATATTAGCATTTGTCATTGTGAGCATGTTGACATTAGCATTTAGCTCAAAGCACCACTGTGCCTAAGTGCAGCCTCACAGAGCCGCTAACAAGGTTGTATACTCTTAGGCTGCATTCAGACCTAATCAGGCGTTGTTGCGATTAGTGCAGGGTTGTGCAGCTATGTGGCCGTGTCACTATACGGCCATGATGATTGTAGCAATCCCAACCTGAAGAGCGATACGATACAAAGTGACTGCATGGTGATTAACGCCTTTGTACTCCCTCATGGCAGGGTTGACCAGCTCTGGAAAGGTAATCACGGCCGCAATCAGTCTATCTTCCATCTTCACAGCTGCTCGGTAAACAGTGGAATGCTACAGTAAACAGGTAATGCCACAATGCTGCATGGTAAACAACATTCTTCTTCACCATGGTGTCTTCCAGTCTGATTGGCCACTGAAGAGTGATGTCGGTTATGTTTCTCCAAAAGATCATTATGTTCTAAAATTTTGCTGCAGGGCCGCTGTGTTTTTTTTTCCAGCACCCCCCGTGGTCCTCATCAAGGCAGCCTAAATGCACTTATCCTCATTCAAATGAATGGGAGGACTGGTGTTTTTGCCACGGCTCCTGATTTGGTCTGAATACAGCCGTGGTCTTATTTCCTGGTCCCCTGTACAAAAGCTACAGATTACATTAGTGTTGAAATGTAAAATTACTTTATTAATATTGCTGAATAAGTTATGCATCAGAGTGAAAACAATCTGAATCTGAATTGTAGACAATGGCTTGGCCAGCAGGTGTGTCTGAGAAAAGCCTTAGCACTGTGTAGAAAAAAGACCCCTGACTGATTACAACCTTGCCTTGTAAGAGAGCTCCTGAATACATTCATGTGTATATTCATATATTTTTGAATTAGATCTAATTCAGTCAGCTGCTCAATCCCTGGCTTAGACACACACAGCGGAAATGTTTGTTAAATCTTATCTGACAGTGGACAGTGTGATACTCCCTAAATTAATTAATCCCACAACACAGGGAAACACAGGGAAACAAAGTCTTGGCAACCAGTGAACAGAGATAAGAACGTTCTAAGTAAACAACTAAAGCAAGATGTGTGTAGCTGGTACCAGACGGCTCTGTGTCCACCATGCAGTCACTCCAACAGTGGGTTGTCAGCGGACAAATGGCAACTGTGCAAAATGTCAACACTCAACCCTTTTTTTCCCCTCGCTGTTTTACCTTCCAAACCAGATGTTCACTTTCAAAATGAATACCACACTGTAGTATTGTGCTCCCTCTGTGCTTTTCTGAGAGCTTCATCTCCCCAGTAATAATGCATTTCTGATTTATAGCTCGCTGTTTATTGCAACAGCACAACTTAATGTCTATGTCTTTGTCTCCTACAACTGCCAAAACGACATAATGAGATTGCTGAGAACGAAGGTGCTGATGTGTTACCTGAAACTTTACAAAGCGGTTTTGATCCATGCAAATGGGTGGCAAGCTTCATCTTGTGATTGCAAAGTGTTTGCTACATCTGTATTTTGGGGTTGATTGATTGGTTGGAGCTTTGCTGTGGCTTTGCCAAGCGCATAAAAACTCCCTGGGGTTAACCCGTACAAAAGCCTGATTGTCTTTACATAGTGAATCAAAATCTCTGCCCTGAGCACCAGCTTCATGACTATATCAACAGTGCTCCTGATAACAGTATAAACAGTAGTTACTGGTAGGTGTTACTTGGGGTTGATTGATGCAAACACACACAATGTTCTTTCAGGCTCGACTCTAGGACGGAATCTGACTTTTCTTCCAATTTGGGGGATTTATTTTAATAGCTTAATAAATGGTTCTATCCAACGGCATACATGACTTGCATTGAGGCATTTATCTTAATAAGTGACTCGTGTTTTTAGCTCCACCAAATCTATGCTGAGTTGAAGCCTCACCTGTGGGTTGTTAGCCTCAGCTAGCTTGCACTGCCGCAGGAACAGCTTGAGATTTCCCCAAGCCATGAAAGGCAACAGCACCATGGGCTTCTCTCCGTCTTCTGTACACACATGACTTATGGGCAACAGATTTCTGAAGGTGGAGAGAAAGAGGAACAGTGCGTTAACAGAGCATCTGTACTGTTAATGCATGTTTGCTGGAAGTCAAAGGGGTTCTTGGAAGTAGTCATCCAAACCATTGCCAGACTGTGGAAGAGGAAGTGTCAGCAAGTTCATAAGATTTTATCAACTAGCTGACCTCAGAAAGAGGAAGGAGTGGGCTAACATGACAACAATCTTTTCCACACGAAGAAAGTACAGTGAAAGTCGAAGCCTCCTGATGAATTTGGGGCAACATCTGCTAAACCAACAGAAATTATTGTATTAGAAAGGCCACACCAGAACAAGCTGGAGTGCAATTTGTGAGCGTTACATTTATGTCTGAAATGTTTTGTTTCCTTCCAAGTCATGTTACAGTATGTGCTCTGTGTGTGTAAAAAAATTAAAATAAATCAGCGATCAAACCAAGCCATTTAAAGGATGACCACAGGAACTGCTCTCAAGGAAGACAATGTTGGGTTAGGAGTAAACCACGGTACGTTAAAAACTGAAACCTTTGTGAAAGTGGACAACAGTGACAATAAAGAAACATATGTCTGTAACTACAGTACAGGTCAATATTGGTGTATGTGACCGTCACCTTGTTTAAGATGCATTCGATGTTGGGGTTATGTAGTATTTTGGCATGTTTTTTCTAAAATTTGATTGTATTTTTTAAAACCTTTGATATTTTGATTGTTTTTTTTTTTAAATCAAGTCTGCCTTTCAATTATCTCAACAAATGCTCATCTGATAGACTTCACATTTAGAGGTGTATTGCTGAAAACCCAAGCAATTATGCCAGATGGTGGCGCTATAAGAACAAAATGTACATTATGGCCTGTAACTTTTGAACCATATGTCTCTGAAACAAAATACTTTTTTCTTGTATTCCGTGGATCCAGAACAATATTTGCAACTTGATCGATTTTTGTCCAAATCAGTTTTTTTTTTGTACTACTTCCTACACATTGAGGTTTAGTACAGAACATCTCTGGACCATGCCGGAAAAAGTTATGCTTTTGGATTTTTCATATTCCACACTGTTTGGCTATATCTGGCCATAAACGTTTGCTCAAATATATGTACAGTATAACAGGCACGTGCTCCGGGAAAAAGAAATCTGATAAAAAAAAACTGCAATCTGTGTTCGCGTCCACTCACCTATGATGAAGTCCACGAAGCTTGCAACTTTCAGTCAACATCATGGTTACCTGCACCTCTGACGCATGATCTGAAGATTTTTATCACACACAAAATTTGGTTAAAAAGATAGCAATCTGGAAGAACTAGTGTAACTTGTGCAGTAAAAAAGTTGAAAGGTTAAAGTAAACCATTTCTGCACTTGTGTAATGTAGGGTTTTATTCTGATTAGTTTCCCTGCAGATTCCTCTGCCAAAAGTCATTTGTAGTGGGAAACTTCAGAGGAAAACTGACTTGTGCCAAGCTCACTGAGGACCAGCTTTTAATCTGTGTATGCAGCTTTGCCATCGTCTGCTACTTATGGAAAGCGGTATTGTTCCCTTTCCAACAGATCCATGAGGAGGAAGTAAAGAGTTTAACAAAGCCAAGACTGGCATTAGGATATTGTTCACTGAGTGGTATACACCCCTCCCTGAGTAAACATGGGAGAATGGAGAGGTCAGAAGGCAACTGGCAGAGACACATGCCACTAACAAAGAACCTGACAGTCTCTCATAAAAGAGTCATTTTATTGGCATGCAAACCCAGCAGCATGAGTAAGACATATCAATCATTAACTGTCAAATTTGTGTGCCCGTTTACTTGACTGAAACCATGTCTGATGAAGCAATTAGGAAAGCACCTACTATATCTGATAGACCATGTTTGGTTAACAATCTCGCCACCAGATCTCACAAAAAAAAAAAAAAAGGTTTTAAACTGCAGTCAGTTATGTTTTAGTCCATCGGCCTTCATCATTTGTCTTGCGTCTTTGGCATTACATTCATGTTTCGGGTCTGCTGATGTTCATCGAGTATTGCAGTGTTTGCTTTCCCAACTAACAAAATTCTTAGAAATTCCACAGCGAGTGACACATTAATATGAGGGATGACAAAACTTACAACATGCCTGCCTTGACATCGACAGTATTTAAATGTCTAGCAGCTGTGCATTCAACGGTGCACTGTGGCCAGGATGGAGCGCATACCTTTCACTGTCTTCACAAAGACCTGCTTTTCCTTCGTGGGGTCCTTTTCATCCAGCAGCACGCCGTGGAAGATGCGGCCAAACGTGCCTGTCAATGACAAAGCATCGGTTTTTGTTTGAGGCAAAGGGCAGGAGAGACACAGCCAGAGGCATCACATGAAAAGATCCAAATGTCACCATGGCTGACTGATCTGCAGACAGAGATGGACAGGCTTCTGCTTAAACCGCTTTGTTTCTTAATAGGATTAGTGTGTTTTGGCTCTTGTCTCGCTGACATGAGCCAAAACAACAGAGATTCACTGGAGCTCAGAGGGCCTTACATCACTTAGAATGATTCAGAAATACACACGACGTGGAAGGGCAAAGAGAGCATGTTCATCATCCCCTTTGTCTAAACTGTCAGCCCATTGCTACAGGACTTAACTGAGGTAAAATGCCGTTTGAGAAGATAAACCATCAACATAAACTTGGGAAGAAAAAAAAGAAGAAATTGGAGCCCTGAGGCTAAGTATGCCTGGTGTTTCAACAGGAGAGGAGACGAAGCATAACAACAGGGTTAGTGTGCGACTGTCTCCCTCCCGCCCTTACCTTCTCCGACAAGCCTGCCTGGACCTGCTAGCTCCCCAAAACAGAACCCAACTCAGAGATCAACCACCTCTCAGACATGACCTTGTAGGTGTTGTAGCTGTCGTTTCTTAGTCATTATCTCTCACAGTTTTAACATTTCTGTTGCATTTGCTGTCATTTTGTACGTAGGGGCTGATGCGTGTGGATAACCGACTACCCTGGCAAGCTATCCACATGCAACAAGTGTGTTTACTTGCAGATGGCTTTGGTTACAGTATTTTGAACCTTACAGCTACTTTGTATTACCTAGCATCAATATTTATCAAACTCACATTGCACAATGCAAAGTGACATGATGAGATGTCCAGAGCAGGGTGCAGGTGTCATAAAGCCTCAACAACCGTGCATTTAATGACATGTTTGATCACACCCTTACAAAGTACAGTTAGTTTCAAGCTATAAAAGCTAGTCACATCGATAGCAGGGTAAGATAAAATGATAGAATGATCAATAATCTTAAATAGAACAGCTATGAAGCTGTTCACCAATCCAACAGTGGCCATGGCAATTAGATATTTGTTGATGCCTAAATGTGTTTAAACAAGCGAAATGTTGCCAAGTGAGAGCAGGTTAATAAGACTTAAGCGGTGTCTCGATTTGCATTCTTCTGTACTTACACTTGTGCATTCACAGTAACAATTATGGTAAAATGCAGTGTACTTTGAGTACTAGGATGGCGTACTCATAATGATCAAATAGTTCAGTGTGGCACACCAATAATGCGCCACCTGGTTGCCATTCGCCATTAAAAAGACGAAGAAGCGGTCAAATGCTGTCCTTGTCCTTTGCAGTAAGTGCACAACGGCCATGTTTAATTTGAGAGAATAAAAATTCACGCACTACGCAGGTAAGTACATAGTGTACACAGTGTACAACATGGAAGTGTAATAACAGAAGTATCTGAATTGAGACACAGCATTAGAGTGTACGCTATGCTGTGCTTTGGGCTAAATGCTAACATGCACACAGTGACAATGGTAATATGCTGACATCTGAGTTGAGGGTGTTGGCGTGCTGACATTTGCTTTGCACCAAACACAAAGTAAAGCTGACGCTGCTTTGCGGGTATTTGGTCATTTAATATTGAGGGGTTCAGTTCGATTTGCATTGTAAACGGCAACATTTTAAAGTAGAATTTGAACAGAGAGCACTGCCTATATTCTGATTCAATTTCTAGGTAGAAACGAGGAACTTAAGAAACACCAGAGGACCTTTAAGTGTCATTTACAAACAGAACTTTTCGCTTCCATTGTGTTGACGTCACCCTTGGGAAACTATTACATGATTCACACACCCACACTAAACCTCAGCGTGGGCAAATACCCAGAAAGCAAAGTACAGTTTTGTTCGGTTCCATCACTCCATGACGATGCTGAATCGTCTCCAAAAGCATCCAGTGTCTAAAGTGAGAAAGACTGATTGAGCCAAGCTGAACCCCAAATACTTGTGTTTATCTTCGATACCAGACCAAAGAGAGAGATTTCGAAACTTCAATGTCTAAGGCTTTCTGTCAATATGCCTCAGCAAGAACCAACATCTGCTATTTTAGGTTCATGGCAAGTTTTATCTGACACTGATCTGATGAGGAATGCTCATTCATTGCAGGGGACAATAACATCATTCACGTTCATGGGTCGCCGTCTCCTTTTACATCACAGACACACAAATACATAAAGGTTAATGGGGACGTTCATGAATAAAGAAATAAATATACTTCTTGTATGACCACATTCGTTAAGCTGTTGAAAATAAACAGAAATATAATATTTTTTCAGGATTATCTGTATATCAGAATCAAAATTCCACACGAGAATTGCTTAACCATATCAGACTCAACAACATTATGTAGCAACCTTTGAATTTTTCTTGCACCCGTTTCCAAAGTGGTAACCTGGATAGATGCTATACGTAGCTGTTAACTGTTGCTAGTGTAAGCTTGTAAAAGTATAAATCTGAGATTCTGAGGCTCTTGTAGTCTTGTAAATGTATCACAGGCCACCAGTGGAGGTAATTTGGGCAACTGGATTACAAAGTAAAATTGAATTGAATTGAATTGAAAGTGCTTTGAAAGCATGCTTCTATTATTAAAGCTATAGGGATATAGTTTCTTTAGATGGCATTGCCCTGGCCTCCAGCACCACCGTAAGGAATCTTGGAGTTATCTTTGATCAGGATATGTCTTTTAATTCACATATAAAACAAACTTCAAGGACTGCTTTTTTTCACCTACGTAACATTGCAAAAATTAGACA